>JBBPLG010000374.1:0-24585 GCA_038089695.1 Xanthoconium separans | reverse complement strand
GGTGACAAGCGAGCACAAACGCTCTGGTCACGTGGTTCAAAGCGTTGATGCTGTGTGACTGCCACACCAACGGTCTGTCCAGTGTCCACCTGGCTGGCTGGTGCACTGGAACATGAAGTTCTTTATTGACAACTTGCCCGTACGTGTCGCGTCGCTCTTGCATCAGACTGAGGTATCTACCACATGAACTTGGGTTAGATCATCTTTCCTTACGACCGAATTTATCCCGGTGGGCTCGCCCTGCATTTTTGTTGACTTGAACTAACTACACTCTCAGAGCAATATGCGTACATGTGTGATCTCAAGCGGACACTTGACGCTACGGTACGCCTCCAATGATGCTGTGATGTATGACTGTGTGCCATCGTTGCCCATTCAGGGGCACTGTGTCCTAGAAATGCCTTCTGGAACCGGGAAAACTGTCTCGCTATTATCCTTGATTGTATCCTATCAGCAGGTACGAAACATTGCTCACACCGCATCGCCAGGGTTCATATTTCGCCTGCAGTTCCACCCAACGAAACGAAAGCTTATATACTGCTCACGTACCGTTCCGGAAATCGAAAAAGCTCTTTCCGAATTGAAAAGACTGATGAAGTATCGAATATCATGTGCTGAAACGCCAGAACAGCGGGAAAAGGAAGAAAGCTTTATCGGCCTCGGCTTGACGAGTCGGAAAAACTTGTGCATACATACAGAGGTGCGTGCGTTATCATGTCGTTGCGTTCTTTCTTTCGTGTAACCGCAGGTTTTCCATTCAGGTTTCCAAGGAGAAGAAGGGTAAAGTCGTCGATGCGCGATGTCGTGACCTAACCAACTCTGCGGTGTGCGAGAAAGGCCGCGCGCACCCAGGATCTGTGGAACTTTGCGATTGGCATGAGGTGCCTATCGTCTTAACGTCGCACTAGCAGCTGAAGATGCGATACCTTGCCAGAACCTCGGGAAGTACGAGCCCGGCACTCTCATATCGCCAGGTATATGGACGCTTGCGGACATACTCCAACACGGGCGGGACAATGGCACATGTCCTTACTTCACCGTACGAAGAATGGTAGGCTCCGTACCATCTGCAGATGGTTGACATTCACAGTTATTCAATCAGATGCCCTTTGTCGATGTGATTATATATTCCTTCCATTATTTGATCGATCCGAAAGTTGCCGAGCAAGTGTCAAAAGAGCTGTCCAAAGACGCCATTGTCGTGTTTGACGAAGCTCACAACATCGGTCAGCAGAATCTCTGAAACTTTGCTATCTGGCTCAACGTCGTGCTAGATAACGTGTGCATCGAATCCCTTAGCATCGACCTAACACGGCCCATGCTCGACTCGGCTGCGCGGAGTGTTACAAAGCTCGGTGATAGAATTGACGAGTAGGGGTCATCCTTGTTATTATCCAGGGTACTGACAGATTGTGAAAGAATCAAGAAAACTGACGCTGCCAAGCTTCAGGACGAGTATGCGAAGCTGGTTGAAGGTCTACAAGAGGCGACGGCGGACAACAGCTCTGAAGATCTTTTCATGGCAAACCCCGGTAATTATCGCGCCAGTGCACTTCTCCCAACAACTAACCAGCGTTCAGTTCTTCCCGACGATCTACTCAAGGAGGCGATACCTGGAAATATCCGAAAAGCCGAACATTTCGTCGCGTTTCTCAAACGCTTCGTTGAATACCTCAAGGCTTGTATGTAGTATTATTACGCATGCAGTCACGCTGACGACTAGATAGACTCGCATGCGCGTCCTACATGTCGTCGCGGAGACACCACTTTCTTTCTTACAACATCTCAAAGATATCACCTACATTGAGCGGCGACCGTTACGGCGAGTGGCATAGAACTGGGTAAATCTATGACTGACACCTTGTTCCAGTTTTTGTGCGGAAAGATTGCAGTCTTTGATTCGTACATTGGAATTGAATCGGCTGGACGAACATTCCGCACTGCAGAAAGTTGCGTCCTTTGCGACTCTGGTGGCAACGTACGAGAAGGGTGAGCTTGCCTCGCACCGAAATTTCACTGCATCACCATTGAACCCATAGGTTTTTTACTCATCCTTGAGCCATTCGAGACGGATAACGCCACTGTACCAAATCCGGTGTTCCACTTTACGTTGGTGTTTTGGTCAGTAAACTCTTTCACTTTCTGAATTGCGACAGGTGCCTTGATCCTTCGTTGGCCATCAAGCCGGTCTTTGAACACTTCAGCAGTGTTGTCATCACATCTGGGACGATTTCGCCTTTGGACATGTATCCCAAAATGCTGCAGTTCACACCGGTTGTTCAGGAGACATATCCGATGACGCTCACGCGTAATGCCTTTCTACCGTTGGTGAGCAGTTGATCGTTGTTTCTGAGAAACGATGACTTGATTGCCGGTATGTAGGTCATTACCCGAGGGAGCGACCAAGTTGCTATAAGCTCGCGTTTCGAGGTCCGGAACGATCCCGCTGTCGTCAGGAACTTTGGGAGTATCCTAGTCGAGTATAGTAAAATCGTTCCAGATGGGATTGTTGCCTTTTTCCCCAGTTATCTCTACATGGAGTCCATTGTGGCAGCGTGGAACGACATGGTAAGTTGGCTTGACACCAGTACGGTATCCAAGGTTTTGATGGTACATTTTACAGGGGATTTTGAACGAAGTGTGGAAGAACAAGCTGATTTTCGTCGAAACGCCGGATGCGAACGAAACTAGCATAGCGCTCGAGAACTATAGACGGGTAAGCCGTGTCGTTGTTCTTGCCTAGAAAGAAGCACAAGATGAATCTAGGCGTGCGATAATGGACGTGGCGCGGTGCTATTGTCCGTTGCGCGAGGCAAGGTGTCGGAAGGGATTGATTTTGATCACAACTATGGACGTGCTGTGATCATGTTTGGGTGAGTGTCTGCTGTATTTTGATGCGAAGAACGCGAACTGGATGGTGCCTAGGGTGCCATATCAATACACGGAAAGTCGAATACTGAAAGCGCGACTGGAATACCTCCGAGATGCGTATCGGATAAGGGAATCCGAGTTCCTTGGGTTCGACGCGATGCGAAACGCTGCCCAATGCGTCGGACGTGTGCTTCGTGGCAAGACGGACTGGGGGCTGATGGTTTTCGCAGACAAGGTGAGATATGACGTCATATTTTGATGTGATGGTTCACCGAGTCCCACGGAGCGTTTTGCAAGGGCAGATAAGCGGGCCAAGCTACCGCGGTGGATCAACCAGTATATCACCGAGGTCGCTTCGAACTTGTCTACAGACATGGCGGTGACGCTGTCCAAGTTGTTCATGCGTACGATATCGCAGAACCCAAACGAAAATCAGACAGGCGTTTCTCTGTGGACGCTGGAGGACATTGAAAAGGCACAAGCGAAGCAAAAGGAACAAGCGCTGTTGGTGGCACAGGCGGAGGATCAGCGGGGGGCCGAAGAGATGGACGAAGACGAGTATGGGATAGACGAAGAGATGATCATGTTGATGGATGTGGACTTGGCCTAGAAGACACGTGGGAATCTAATGGGGTGATATTTTCCACGGCTAGTGATAAATATATTAATACATTGTGGGGGTAGAGCGTCGTGGTCGTTCGTATGTACATAAAGGACCAACAAGAGTTGGGAGAAGAGGAGGGGGGTCTAAGATCATTGCGGGCATTTTGAACACTTCCCGGATACCTGTATGTGTGAGCGATCAGAGGGATCTAAATAGAGGAAGGGTGGACCGACTTGTTCTGTGATGAGGCGCTCTGGACGCCTGATCATCTGATATGAGATGGAGGAACGAGAATAAAAAGGGGAAAGGGCGGACCCATAATAGCGACGGCAGGAACAAGGTTTTGAGGGCTCGTTGCAGCCGGGAGGATGGTCAGTGCTGAGGATACAGCAAGCACTACGGCAGTCGATGACGGCGTCACCGAGGAAAGTGTTGTGACCGCATCCCGTGTGTTTGACAAACATAAGTTGACGATGACACATCTTTGCAACTCTCCGGTCATCTTTTTAGATTCTGTCATGCGGAAGAAATTCACTTGCCTCTTCGTCGGCGTCGGCGGAGGTAGGGGGAAACCACAACCTCCGATTCACCCCAACAAGTTCCTCGGCACCGCTTTTTATTTTTTCATATCCCACATGGGAACAAACCTTCTCTAAGAGGAAATAACTCTATCCACTACCTAACTTGGTAATATGTCCAGATCCTCCACTTCTCGAATGATTGCCTCCCCTTTGATCACCCTCCTCACCTCGTCCGCAGTCAACGTCTCGTGCTCCACCAGAGCCCGCGCCAGCTGTGTGTCCGAATCAGTCAGATCACGACGCCTTTCAGACCAACATTCACCTACCCGATGCAGCTCTTCCTTCTTGTCCTCCAACAGCCCCGTCACCCGGTGCTCGCCTTGTTGAAGTAGACTAGACCAAACATTATCGTCGTCGTCGCAGACCTCTTCCTTGGCGCACACTCACTTTAGGATTTCAGAGTCGATCCGCTCGCTCGTTTTGGGGCTAACGGGCCCGTTTGAGTCGCTGTAAAATACAGGGCCTACTTTGTCCGAGAATCCAAAGTTCTGCGCGGGGGCTTCTCGTCACCAACAACCCTGCGACGCGGAGATTCTTACCTTGACCATTTGCGTCGCGGTGTGCGTCGCCTTTTGAAGGTCAGAAGAACACCCGCTCGTGAGCCCGCCTTCACCGTAGACTTTGATCGAGTTATCGTCAACAGTGAGACGATACGTGAACGAAAAAAAAACCTACTCAGCATCTCCGCGACTCGACCACCCATGCACACGTCTATCATGGCCTTGTACTCGTTCTGGGAGACAGAAAACATGTCACCTTCCGGCAACTGAGAAGTCTGTCCAGCCGCGAAGTGAGCACCATATAGCCAGACAAAAGAGCGACGCACGACACCGAGTGCATGACCACGTGGAACGCACGTAACCTTGTGCAAAGGCATTGCACCTTCGGTATAGAGTGCTGTCAGGGCGTGACCCCCCTGCACAAATTAGAGCTGCATCTTCATTTACAAGTCAGCGCACCTCGTGATAGGCCGTGAGCAGTTTGTTCTTTTCGTCAATGTATGCACTCTTGCGCTCAGCGCCCATGACGATGCGGTCCTGACGGTCGGTCGGAAATAGGCTGAGCGCAAAGCGACAGGCTCACCTTTGCCCACTCAAAGTGTTTCAGAGTGACTTCCTTGCAACCTTCTTTCGCTGCCTGGATGGCAGCCAAGCTAAAAACGATGAGATAAGTGGTGCTGGCAAGCGAACACGCGGATGACGCACTTGACCATGTTTTGCAACTCGGCACCAGAGAACCCAGGGGTGCCCCGAGCCAAGATCATGGGATCGACGGCTAAAAAATGAGAGACGTGACAAGGGAAATCAAATTGCGACATACTATTGCTGGCGATGACGTCTTTGATAAAGTGGTTGAGTAATTGCAATCTACCACGGACGTCTGGGAGAGGGACGGTGATATGACGATCGAAACGACCGGGACGGGTGAGTGCACTAGGCAAAGGAGAGATGAGAGTGCGATCGTCAAATATAATTTCAGGAGCACCAACGGGTCCAAACTCTGGGGAAAGTTTGTTGCAGCGATGACGATGACGCCTTCGGTCTGCAAGAAGCCATCCATCTCGACCAACAATTGGTTGAGGGTTTGCTTCATGTAATGCTGATCACGTTGAGAACGTTTACCACCGACTGCGTCTAATTCGTCGATGAAAATGATGGCGGGCTGTTTCTTGCGGGCGGCTGCAAAGAGATCGCGAACACGTTTTGCACCCACGCCGACAAACATTTCCTCGAACTCGGAACCAGAGGAAAAGAAGAAGGGAACGCCGGCCTCACCGGCGATGGCCCTAGCGAGCATGGTCTTTCCCGTACCGGGGGGACCGGTTAGGAGGATACCTTTTGGGAGCTTTCCACCCAGGGAAGCAAAGGCAGTGGGGTCTTTGAGAAACGTGACCACGTCTGCGAGTTCCTGGTCGAAAGTGAGACGAAGAAGTGGATGGGGAGGAAAGGCATGCCTGTTTTACTTCGTCGATGCCATGCACGTCACTGAACTTGACGGGTTTCTGCTGAAGAGGTTCGAACTCTGGAGTGCGACCCCCCGCCTTGAGGAGGCCCGAGTTTTCCAAGAGGACAGAGAGAATGACGAGCATAACTGGGAGAGGATGAAGGAAGAGAAGAGGAGAGAGCGAGTGCACGTACAGAAACCGCTCATTCCTGCCAGGACGACAAACCGGACGACGCGGATCGCGAGGGAACCTTTGGCTGGAAGGGGGTGAACGAGGGATGAGGAGCAACATCGGGGGGCTTACGTTCACTGAGAGTGACATGGATTGGATTACCGCTGACGCCTGCGCCTTTGCCGAGAGCGGCTGCGAGGTCTGCGATTGCGGGATTGGGTGTGGATGAGTCCTGTGGGGATGAGTCGGCGCGACGCGCGAGCAACTCTGCGGCTATCTTTTCGCTGCGTGACTGTGGTGGGGGAGTGCCGGTGATATCTGGAGGGGAGGTATCTGGAGGAGGCGGGAACGGAGGGAGCGAGTCGAGGAGAGACTGTCGCTTTTGCACGGCATGGTCAATGGATGGTTCGCGGCCGGAGCTTGCGAGGGCATCGAGATATATCTTGAATGCGTCGTCGGAGTGGAGAAGGGGTGATGAGGGATTCTGGGAGACGGTGGGCGATGGGGACGAGGGAGGACAAAGCAGGGTACTTACGCGTTCGGAAGTGTGTTCCCAGCGGTCGATGACAGTGTTGTAACCCTCTTTTGTGCGTGTCGCGATGAGGGCGTTGAAAAAAGCGAGCTGGTTTTGTAGGTCGTTTGGGTGTGCGTTGGCGCGTCCTTCGAGGGCTGCGATCTCTGCGGCGGTGTCGAGGGAGGGGGTGAGGGTGGAAGGGGACCAGGGAAACGAGCGAGATATTGGATGAAACAGTCTGAGGTGTGCTCTCGGACGGAGAGGGCGGGGACCTCGCAGACGGACGCAGAGAGCGAACCCGACCACCTTGAACATTTAGTAACAGAGAGAAATGTAGTTATTATGTAATCAATCCATGTCTCTTCCCTTGGTCCGTCAATCCTGCTATGACGCCGCCGCCGCCATACAACAACAACAACAACAACAACGCTCGGACCAACCCCACCACCCTATTCACCTCATCCTCAACGACGTTGACGCTCTACTCGCCCTCATATACAACGCGGCGACAAAGCTCGCACTCGCGCTCCCCTCCGACCCCGCTGCAGCCATCCCCATCCTCGACGATCTCGCACACCATCCCACCGCACTCGCTCACTGCACGCGCCTCCTCAACGACGACATCCACGGCGCAACCCTCGCCAAGGACGTCAAAAATCGCACGCGAGAAATCATCGACGCCCTCCGCGCACTCGTGCAGACATTCCTCGACGGCACACCCCGCGATGAGCACCTCGTCAGGACTGCCAAGCTTCACGACCTCATCGCGAACGCGAGGGGCCAATCCGGCATCCCAAGAGACAACCAGACAGCCGTCTACCGCTCCTGGAACTCAGATAGAGAGTCCCTCGAGGACAATCTCAATGAAATCGCCTCCATGATCAAAGACGCACAGTCCGATCACCATTCAGACAACGACGGTTGGGACGACATCGGTCTCGGTCTCACCTCCAAGATGGACGACCTCGAACTGGCACGCGCAAACAATGTATCGTACCCCCATCCACTCCCTTCCGTCAATTCCCTGAGCATTCCACCAGGTCCGTCACCTCTTGCGCCTCACCACACTCCTCCACAAGCGCATCCTCCTCGACATCCTCGCTCACCCCTCCTCTGTCCCCGTCTCTGCCTTTGACAGCCTCCTCCCACAGTCCAACCGCCTCCTCGCCACCTCAGACGAGCTCGTCGCCGCTCTCTACACCCCACACGACATCGAATACATTCGCGAACAGATCCAAAACATTGCCAACATCGCCACTTCTCTCAAAACACATTTGACCCTCTTCCTCTCCGTCACAGATCAACTCGTTGACCAGCTCCGCACCATCAACATCAGCGACGTCCCCACCAAAAAAAGGGCCGACAAGAAATGGTTTGATACTTGTGTCGATCAAATACTTTGCTTGTCCTCCAAGACATAACATAGCACCAGTAGTTACTTGTAGATCATCAGTACCTTACACAGCGACGACAGAAAACAGTACCAACTCGTCATGCCTCACCCTCTTCCTTGGGTGTCGCTCGTCTATGATGCTTCTCTAGTTCCCATTCATCTCTGAATTTCGCTGCCAAAAAATTAGGGTGCAGCACCGTGCTGTTCTCCGCTCGCAATCGTTGCTCGAAACGCGCGATCTTGTCCGCTTGAGACTGCAGATCGAATACAAATTTCTGGAAACAAGGCTCGTCAGAAACATGCTTGTCTCCGTTCCGGCGACTGTACCATTTCCTCTGCGCGTTTCGCTCTCGCTTCGTCTCGCATCCTGTCCAGCTCTTTCCGTCGTTCCTCCGTATTCTTCAGTCCGGACTTTGGGGTATTTCCACCCGCCTGTCCATAATATAAGCCATCAGCCCTAGCCCCACCTGTCAAGATTCAACACCTACACCCTTGAAAAGTTCCGCATACACTCTCGAGTCAGCCAAATCAATATCTCGTACTCCCGTCAAGGCCTGCTTGCGTTGCTCCACAGCCGGCAACGACGGCTTGGCCAGCTCTTGGACAGCCGGTGCTGCTACTTTTTGCGACGTCGTGGTCGGTGTCGACGTACCCGTCGCCCCGCTCACCACCTTGGTTTTCTTGATCGTTGGAAGCCTGCGCTTCCTGGGGATGGCCTGACTAAGTGGCTCTTTTGTGGATTGAGATGCATCCGGCAGCACGTCGCCGGGTGCAAGCTCCTCGTTGGAAAACAGATCCGAAGGTTGACTCTGAGCCGCGGCGCTTGACGCTCGCGAGGTCGTAGCAACGGGAACAGCCAGCTTGCGCTCGTCTTTCATGTAAACCTCTCTCTCCTTTTCTTTTTCCTTGAGTCCCTTTGCCTTGGCACCTTTGAGCTGCCCCGGCTTGGCTTTGCTCGCCTTGCTCTTGCCGACAGCGGCTTTCGCTTTCAGAGCACCGCGTTTGGGCGGCGTGTCCAGCTCAAAGTCGTCGGAAATCTCGGAAAGGGGGGACGCGAGATCGCTCAGCCCATCTTCCACAGTGTCGCGTTCCAAGCTCGCATCGTCGTCTGAGTAGAGTACCTGTGGCTTTTTCTTGATGACGACCTTGCGTTTCTTGGACGTCTCAGCCTTGGAAGACGAGGGGTCCTCGCTGAGCGAGTCTTCTGGGAGGAAGCGATGGTCGTCGGCAGCACTGAGGGAGCGCTGTGCAGAGTCGCGTAGGGTGTCGATGTCTACATCCATCTCATAGTCGTCGTTGGGGGTGGTCGGGGCGGCATCGGTGTCGACTGTGCGGGTGCGTTTCGCTCTCTGGGCGGTTGAAATGACGGGGTCGTCGTCCGAGTCGTCTGAGGCAACGAGGGGACGTTTCGAGGAGGACTTGCGCATGAACGAGGTGGATGGCTGTCGCTGTCAGCGACGTCGACGGCGGACCAAAAGGAGCGATGTACCCGCCCTCACGTGATTCACGCCAAAAAAAAAACATACGCGCTCGTCGTCGCTGTCGACGACGACGAGATGCGTTTCCCTCTTGCACTCCGTCCGCGATGCATGTTCAGGTCGTATGCGTCTACGCGTCCCGCGACGATGAGCGTGCTCGGGCAAGAGTACCCCACCGACGAGATGACGAACGTGTCCCCGACGATCCTCTCCAGGCTGCCCCTTAGACTGCACACCCAGCCCGCTCATCCTCTCAGCACCCTCCGCGCCCTCGTCGAATCCCACTTCCCCTCCTACGCCCATCTCTCTTCCCTCTCCCCGCTCGTCACCCCATACCAAAACTTTGATCTCCTCTCCTTTCCCCCAGACCATCCCGGCCGTTCCGTTACGGACAGCTACTATGTCAACAAGGACCTCATGCTTCGCACCCACACCTCTGCCCACGAAGTCGAGGTGTTCAACAAAGGCGAGACCAAGTGGCTTCTCACCGCCGACGTCTACAGGCGCGACGAGATAGACGGCTCTCACTATCCTGTCTTTCACCAAACAGAGGGCGCTCGCATCGTTTCTGCCGACCCAAACGGTATGAAAGAAATCGAGGACGACAACGCAACGCTCCAAGCCCACCTCCAGCGCTCCAACATCGTCATCGAGGACGTGCCGCATCTTTCACCCACCAATCCTTGCCAACCTGGACATGACCCGAAGCACACCGAGCTCATCGCCAAGAACCTCAAGCTTTCTCTCAACAGCCTCATACTGGCCCTCTTTGCTGATCATGTCGGCGCGACGGCCCAGAACCCGCTTAGGGTAAGATGGATCGAAGCGACCTTTCCTTGGACGACACCGAGCTTCGAGGTCGAGGTCTTCTTCCGTGGAAAATGGCTCGAAATTCTGGGGTGCGGTGTCATCTATCAGCCGACGCTAGACAACGCGAGCAAGTGCCGTTCCGTCCATACTCGCTTAGCAACCTGACGCGTGTTTTTTAGATGTTCGAAACAAGCTTGGCTGGGCGTTTGGCCTTGGGCTCGAGCGCATCGCCATGATTCTCTACTCCATCCCTGATATTCGCCTATTCTGGTCTCGAGATGCTCGGTTCCTCACGCAGTTCAGACAAGGTGAGATCACGACGTTTCGGCCATATTCGAAATACCCCGCCTGCTTCAAGGACGTCAGCTTCTGGCTACCAGAAAGTATGGATATTCACGACAACGACTTTTGCGATCTCGTCAGAGACGTGGCGGGCGATGTCGTGGAGGATGTCAAAATGGTCAGGATGTCTTTGGCGTTCTCGTTTCGCAGTGACCTGACACGCAATAGACGGACAGCTTTACCCACCAAAAGACGTGTCGTAAAAGCGTTTGTTACCGAATAAATTACCGCTCGATGGACAGGTAGGACAATTGGACCGACTCCGTATGCGATGCATTAATCCGTTTTAGGTCACTGACGAATGACGAAACGAACACGTTGCACGCTCAGGTTACGTCGAGCTTGCGAGATCGCTTTGGAGTAGAGATTCGTTGAATTACGTGTGCCAGAATATTATGTCTATCGTGATAATGCATATACCCCATTCAGTCCTGCCCCATGTCTAGAGTGGTAGCATACCCGAGTGTCCACCACCGGTCTGCATACAGGACGACGGTGCGGGTGAAGTGGATGCACGTCATGATGCGTCCTGGACGACACCGACTTGGGCCGCACGCAAGAGGCGATCCTTGATCATGTAACCCGCCTTTTGGCAATCGAAAACGGTCCCGGGTTCTTTTCCGGGTACGGGTATCTGAAAGACAGCCTCGTGTCGGTTGGGATCAAATGTTTCTCCCGTGGGATCGAATGATTTGACGTGGTACTTGAACAGGATGGAGAGAAGAAGACGGTGGGTCATTTCTACACCTTGGTGTAGCTCCGTGAGATACTCCTGAGCGGACTTTGGAGGGGGATCGGGGGAAGATGGCATATTCGAGGAGGGAGGTTCGGAATGGAGAGCGGCGGTGGGGACGGATTTGATGGCGAGGGCGAGGACATCGACCGTTTCGAGGAGGTCACCTGCGAAACGAGTGATTGCAAAGTCGCGTTGCTGCTCCTTTTCGCGAGCAGCATTGCGCTGGAGATTGAGAAAGTCGGCCTGGAGGTACCGTAGTCGGCTCTGGGAGCACGGGGTGAGTGAGGGGCTCCGCGTGAGAGAACAAGGGAGACTGACGGTGAGGTCGTGGACCTCTGCCTCTTTTTTCTTGAGGTCCTTGAGCACCTGGGACTCGACCGAGACGTCAGTGCTTTCCTGCTCTGGTGCAACCTCGGCCACGTCCTCTGGCTGCGATTTTTGGTCCGAGTAGGGCCGATTTGACAAGACAAAGGGTCGTGAGCGACGAACTGCCCTGGCGGGGAGCGCTGCAGTGAAGACGCGTCTTGTCCATACCCCGTTCATCGTAGCCTAGCACCAAAAAAAAAAATTCCGTTTTTTTATTTTATTTCTTTCGTAATTTCGTAATTTACATACACGTGACCGTGACCGTATTTAACCATATTTGGTATAATTTAATCATAGGTAAAGTAATAAAAACGAGTGCGAGGATTGAAATGATCGCATTCGCTCTGCGTTCCGTTTGTCGTTCTTTCTCTCGTTTCACCACCATGTCCACGTCCCAGGCTCGCGTCATCGATGGCACCCTCGCCGCAAAGTACGTCTCCCCCCCTCCCCTTCATCTATCGCGTCGCGCTCATTCCATCCACAAGGTCTATCCGCCAATCCGTCGCGGACAAGATCGCCGCCTTCAAGCAGCAGTTCCCCCGTTTCCAGCCCCAGCTCGCTGTCGTTCAGGCTGGTGACCGCCCAGACTCTACCGTCTACATTCGCATGAAATCCAAAGCCTCAGAAGAGGTCGGCATCCACTTCCAGCATATCACCCTCCCCGAGGCTGCCACCGTCCAGGAGATCGTAGCCGTCGTGAAACGTCTCAATGATGACGACTCTATAAGCGGGATCCTCGTTCAGCTCCCTCTTGGCCCCCACATCGATTCGGATGACGTCCGCACAGTCACCGAGTCAATTTCCCCAGAAAAAGACGTCGATGGGTATCCCTTCTTTCCTCATCTGCATCCGACATGTGCTTATCTCTCCTATCAGATTCCACGCGTACAATATCGGTCTACTTTCTTCTCGCGCGTCCTCACCTCTCTTCACACCTTGCACTCCTGCCGCAGTCATCCGTCTCCTCGAGTCAACCAATGTTCCCATCTCCGGTGCCAATGCTGTTGTGCTCGGTCGTAGCGATATCGTTGGAAACCCTGTCGTCGCCCTTTTGAGGAATAAGAATGCCACAGTCACTCAGTGTCACAGCCGCACAAAGAACCTAGAACAACTTGTGCGTACCTTCTTTCCCATCAGTGGGTACTTGTTACCACTAAATCCTACTTAGGTAAACCAAGCTGATATTCTCGTCGTCGCTATCGGACAAGCCGAGTTTGTCAAAGGCTCGTGGATCAAACCTGGCGCGGTGGTCCTCGATGTCGGCATCAACTCCATCCCAGGTTCGCCACATGTTCTCCCTCGGTGTAAATCGTACAATAATTATTCTAGATGCGACCAAGAAATCAGGTCAACGTCTTGTCGGCGATGTAGAGTACGCCGAAGCTGCCCTCCATGCCTCCCACATTACTCCCGTTCCGGGTGGCGTTGGTCCGATGACTGTTGCTCTGCTGATGGAGAATGTCTTGACGTCCGCTGTTCGTCGCTTCGAACAGACTCGTACGCGCAAAGTTAGACCACTTCCCCTTAAGATTCAGTCCAAGGTTCCTAGTGACATCGAGATTGCCATGGCACACACACCAAAGCCGATCACTGAGCTTGCGCGAGAGATTGGTCTCCTCCCCGACGAGTTGGAGAGTTACGGCAGATATAAAGCCAAGGTCGAGCTCAGCGTCTTGGATCGTTTGGCCCACCGCAAAGACGGCAAGTACATCGTCATCTCTGGGTGAGTGTCCTTCCAAGGTATCCAAAGGCAGGCACCGATGATATACCAGCATCACACCTACCCCACTTGGCGAGGGTAAGTCAACTACGACCATCGGCCTCGCACAAGCTTTGGGTGCACACCTTGGTCGTCCTGCTTTTGCTTGTGTCCGTCAACCTAGTCAAGGACCTACCTTTGGTATCAAGGGCGGCGCTGCCGGTGGAGGTTACAGTCAAGTTATTCCCATGGACGAAGTAAGATCATGTAGAGTTTCAGCGGTAGCTGGTTGTTGACACGCGCTGTAGTTCAACCTGCACTTGACCGGTGACATCCACGCTGTGACGGCTGCCAACAATTTGCTCGGTGCGTGGTGCTCTTTCCGACTGGTCGGGCTATCTAACACTCGACCCAGCTGCCGCTCTTGATGCGCGTATGTTCCATGAGGCCACTCAGTCCGACAAGGCTCTTTATAGCCGGCTCGTTCCCACCAAGAGAGGAAAACGCGAGTTCGCTCCTCTTATGTTCAAACGTTTACAGAAGCTTGGTATAAACAAGACCGACCCTAACGAGCTTACACCAGAAGAGATTAATCGTTTCGCTCGTCTCGACGTCGACCCACAGACAATAACTTGGAATCGTGTCCTCGATACCAATGACCGTTTTCTCCGTAAAGTTACCATTGGCCGCAACCCCACCGAGCAAGGCCGTGAACGGGAGGCCGGTTTTGACATTTCCGTTGCAAGCGAATGTATGGCAGTGTTGGCGCTGACGACGGATCTAAAAGATATGCGAGAGAGGCTCGGCGCGATGGTCGTTGCGACCAGCAAACGAGGCGAGGCTATCACCGCCGATGACATTGGTGTTGGTGGCGCTCTCGCAGTCTTGATGAAAGACACTGTCAAGCCCAACATAATGCAGACGCTTGAAGGCACCCCTGTCTTCGTCCATGCAGGTCCTTTCGCCAACATTGCACACGGCAACTCTTCTATACTCGCTGACCGTGTCGCTCTCAAACTCGCGGGAACTGAACCGGGCGAATCCTCTGACCGTGTCGGTTATGTCCTTACTGAGGGTGGCTTTGGTGCCGATATGGGCATGGAGAAGTTCTGCAACATCAAGTGTCGTGGTTCTGGTCTCAAACCCGATGCTACCGTGATCGTGGCGACGACTCGGGCGTTGAAGATGCACGGTGGAGGACCTGAGGTGACTCCTGGAAAACCCCTCGCTGATACCTACACCAAGGAAGATGTGGCTACCCTCCAGAAAGGCTGCCAAAATCTTGCCCGGCACATCGAGAATGCTCGTAAATTTGGTCTCAAGGTTATTATTGCTATCAACCGCTTCTCGTATGTATTTACTTGCTTGTCAATTTTCACGAGATCATATAATTCCTTATAGTTCTGATACCGATGCCGAGCTTGAGGTGATCCGTCGGGAAGCACTCGCCGCGGGCGCCGATGCAGCAGTGGTCAGCAGTCATTGGGCTCAGGGTGGAGCTGGCGCTGGCGCTCTCGCCGAGGCCGTCGTCGCAGCATGCGAGGGAGAGTCCAACTTCAACTTCCTTTACGACCTTGATCTGCCCATTGACGAAAAGATTGGCATCATCTGCAAAGAGATTTATCGCGCGGACGGTATTGAACTGAGCGAGCTGGCTCGCAAGCAACTGGATACGTATACCCGCCAAGGTTACAGGAATCTGCCCAGTGCGTCATCTTGACCTGAGTTAACTTACAACTCGTCTGAATATCTTCAGTCTGCATGGCTAAGACGCAATACTCGTTCTCTCATGATCCCTCGTTGAAGAATGCACCGACTGGTTTTACTGTTCCCATCCGCGAAGTCCGCCTGTCTGCTGGCGCTGGGTTCCTTTACCCCATTCTCGGCGACATGCAGACGATGCCTGGTCTGGGCACACGCCCTGGTGAGTGATAGGCCAAGCAGTCTCACGTCCTTCATCTCATGAGAGTTCTCAACTTTTAGGGTTCTGGGAAGTCGACCTTGACCGGGAAACCGGACGGGTTGTCGGCCTTTTCTAGCTGTTGACCTTGCCAAGCATTTTCAACGGATGCGAAAGACGAGGCTCAACCTGAGAGCTTGCTCGAACGTTTCATTTGCTCTCGGATTGCAAGTGCCGTCTCAACACGGAGTGCTTCGCGCTTCAACATGTGCATAGTTACCGTCCGAGGGTGGTGTAGGTTAACGGTAAATGAGGGAAAAGAGGGGCAGAGGTGCTACACGATCTGGTCTCTGATGGTTTTGTGTCGCACCATTCTACATGTCCATGTGTCCATACGAACGCCTAACAATGGTTCATTTCTATCCTACAATTACCGATTGCTTGCCTCCTGGCAGCCTGGCAGCAGGAACATTCTGAATACTCGCCATCGATGGTGCTGACGGAGATAGGGTACCCGTAGCCAGCGATCCACCTTGTTGATCATAGATGATCACATTGTAGGCTGCATCCACCTCTCTGTCGTACGTGTTGCCTTTGGTATCGATGTAAGAGAATGCGTTGTTGCTTGTTCCGTTCCCTGAATTGCCTGTGGTAGCTATCGTGAAATATCCAGCTGCACGCCATACATGAGGTATTTGCGCAACTGGGAGGCACTGACGAGCACGCACCTGTCTGCTGACGTTCCACAACCGTCGAGCCCAGAATGAATGGAGCAGGAACAACTTGTCTGTTGTAAGAGTGGTCAAACGAGGTATAAACTTTTGCATGTTCGTCAGTATACCGACTGTCAAAAAAGATGGCGCCGTACATGTCTCGGAGGTGTTGGTGATTTCCAGATAGGAAACGTTGATGTATAGCGGATACTCAAAGTTGTCCACCACAGCCGGAACGCCATCATGAAGGGACATGATGGACCCCGAAGAGACTTGTGCAACGTTCTAGACGAAACACGGATTCAATGGCTATGATAAAAGGCTCCACTCTAGGCACTGACCTGGACATTCGTATCGTCGAGGTAGTACTGCGTGTTGGTATAGTTGAGGTTTTGTTGAAACACCACATTGGTTGCCTGTCCGCTTCCGCTAATGACGGTAGCTTCGATGTACAAGTAACGTTGGGCTTGGACCGTAATATTCACGTCTGCTCCACCGATGCTGGCCGAAGTCTCTGTCAATGCATACGGTTGTACATCGTAGCGCGTAATCATGCCGGTGGTGGGTTTTCCAGATGGGTCCGTAATAACCTGAAGGAGCCCCGAAACGTACCAGTTCTGGTTCAACGTATGATTCGCCTCCGCGGAGACCACGTCGAGAGTGACATTGTGAGGATGGCCATCCGCGAAAGTGGGGGCAAACGGTGTCAAGTCTAGGACGTAGGTCGGAAGGTCTAGAGCACCGTATGAAGTGATAGGTCTAGAAGGCGCGGTAAATGAGTGAACAACATTCACTGTGCGCGAACTCCCACCTCCAGACAGAGGGATTGATGCCCCCAGTGAAGATGACCGCGTAAGGGAATGCAACGCCGGCAACCCGACCGTCGACCAGTAAGCGCACCTCGCGGAATGGTCCACCGCCGAATGTTGTATCAGGAGGAAGATCATAGAGGTACTCGTCCGGGGTGTTGTAGTACTGTGAAATCAACAGCTCAATACTCCAGAAACACACTATAGGAGAAAAATGGCTTTACCCAGAATTCTTCGTCACCGTTTCCAGATGCGTAAAGTTCGGCGTATATCTGCACCGTATTCCGAGGGAGCGTGACATTCAGCTAAAACGGAGATGAACATCATAACAGCGCAACGTGGACAACCTGACTTACAGAGAATGCAGGTGGGACCGAAGCATCATCGGCTGAGCTGTTTGACATGGTGGAAATCGGGACAATGAGGTTTGATTGTCCTGCCGTAGGATACTCCTGCGAAGCCTTATAAAAGGTTGCATAGAGTGTTGCTGTTGACAGATGGCTGTAAAATCAAAGGAGACAGGTGTCAATGTACATACTAGCATACTGCCCATTCAGTTTATTTTCCAAAATATTGTCCAATTCTAGGATAAAAGTGCCTGGTTTCGCAAAGAGTGGGATATAGCGAGTGATATCCTTGATGTACGTCCAGATAATGCCATCATATGTGGGTTCAGGAGTCGAAGTGCGCCAAACTAAACCGGTGTTCAATGAGATTTGACCGAATTACTGAGGTGGCGTTTACGCGTACTTTCGGTGTTCTGGAAAGTGAAAACCCCGAGACGATCGTATTGAGTGCCGTTGGACGTGACGGTGAAGTTCAAGGTCACCGCCGCCCATGAACCAGGTTCACCACAGTCAGTGGGTGGACTTAGTACGAGTAGTTAGCTCATCGCACCAGACGGAATCCCACTGACTCACGAATATTGGACGATCTCAGGGCTTAAGAAGGCGGGGGTCATCAACCCTCCCGAAGCCATGTATGTAGTGGTCCTTTACTTACTGTCCGTAAGAGTTTCCAAAGGTGCGCCTGTAGCGGCATTTTGTTACATCGACCGACATGCGTGTGCGTTCACACTCACTCACAAACCATCATGGTGCAGAGTTGGGTACCGCTAGGTACAGGAGGAGGTTCGGCGACTTGGAAGTCCACCAACACCTGAGCATTGGAGCGAGTAGCTGGTACCGCGGCGAGCAGCAGGGCAAATACCTTGGACGCGAACACCATGGATGGGAATTAGCATTAATACTGCAGAGGCGGATGTGCCATGGCATTTATACGGCAGTAATTTGTTCGAGAACCCCATCATAGCGCTTTCCGAAACTATGTGAAAAGGGAATCTCAGACTCGGAGACAGCCGGGCAAGGACCATACGTTCATCAGTTGACCTTTCTCTAGAATCTCTATGTAGTTTCTGAAAGCGCTGTAACGTGCATATTCTGGTACGAGAACGCCTACCGAGTTGGAACCGCATCCCGCATGCCAACAGCATCACGCGACACTGTCAGATAAGGTATCTTTACACACCTACGAACATGATGAGAATGACGGGTACTTGTAATTCCTTGCCGCCTAGGAGAAACCTCGTTAGAATTCATGTGTGAACTCTTCCTCCCGAGATGCCACTGCTTGCCCGTTTTCTCCCCCCACCTCGGCGTTCCCTTCAACCTGCCTATCATAAGGTCTCCTTGTCGCATCTTCTGGAACCTCCAGATCCGCAGTAGATGCCGTGTAGTGTGAATATGTCGAGTCGACGTCTGCTGCGTCTCCCACCGCTGATCGATTCTTGGACCTTTTCTTTCTCTTCTTCTGTCCCGATATACTATGTGCATCCTCTGTCCTCGCCCATCTGTCTTTCTTCTTCTTCTTCTTCCTGGTTGTAGCATCTTCAGGAAGTGAATCATTAAAGTTGGTCGGGTAGTGCCAACGTCCACCCGATTCAGATGGTTGCAAGCTACCCTCACGCTCAGCGCTATAGTATGATTCTTCATCAGGTTGCCACAGCCCGTCACCATGTCTTGGTGTGTCATCCGCAGAACCGTGTGTAGATGTACGTGAAGGTCCGACTTGGCCGTCTTCCAGGGGCTGTTGATCGTAACCAGAATCGACATTTCGATCCTTGTACTTGCCAGCCCATTGTGAACGTTGTTCATGGCGTCTGATGGTGGAGCCATTGACAAGGCCATAACGTAAGGCCCATTTGGGAGTCCTCTGGTGTGTCTTGTTGTTTCGAATGTTCTGTTGGAGAACCGATGAGAAACCGACGGCATGAGGGCAGTCGTTGTGGACTTGCCTGTATGTAAAAGTTGTGTACATGGCCTACCAAGCTGATGAGCTGGCGGGACCACACCCCAACAAGACAGGACCTACCAGGGATATAACCTGCAATCGTCAAGAGTAGATTGATCCAAAAATCCTTGCTGATGCCGAATCTGGCTGCGACGGCTGGAGGTAGCAGGTGAGTCGCCTTGATTCATGTGCAGCCCAGGAGTGCACGTACCTAGCGGCGGGAACAACGTACCCAATATGAAAAGGAAGACGGCATACCAGTGGTAGCCTCGTGTCTTTGGTATCCTCGGACGGTTTGTTGTCTTTGGTGGCATCGCTGATGAGTGGACATGGAACAACCCAGCGCAGAGCTGCTGCTGACTGTCCACACAGATTTCAGGTACACTTTTACTTTCCTAATTAGGAAAACAATCACGTGACTCACGAAATGAGGTAAACCGTCCATGCCGCGACGTCGCCACCCAGTGCTCAACCTCTACTTGGACGCGCTCATCGTCCCTCACAGCGTGCACACATTTCGGTGAGTACAACATAACCAAGTTGCATCAGAACGTGCATAACAACCTCCTCGCCATGCCACATCCATGTCTGAATCACCCTAGATCACCCGAATGGAGCATGACGAGCACGAACCTGTGCTCGACCTCTCAGACGTCGTTCACGATGACCCCCTAGGCTCAGAAGACGATCTCATGCACGAACAAGATTCTATCGACGTGTCCGATGCTCCACATGTCCCCTCCTTTGCTGACTCCGCACAACATTCCCATTCCTCACCTCCAGACCATCCCCTCGCACTCGGTCCATCCTCTGTCTCGGAGAACTTCTCTGTCGAACTGCTGGAGCGTGAGATTGCTACGCTTCTCAATCAGAATGCTTCTGCCGCTTCTGCCGCCCTACTGAATGCTGCGGCTCAACAACGACAAGAACAGGCTCTCGCAGAACACGACTGTCGAGAGCAATCCAACCGCAGTCCACAAGAGTCTGGTCACGAACATACCCATGACGCCAACGAGTCGAGCATTCCTGAACTTGGCCTCAATCTGAGTGGCATTGCCGCAATGCTGCAAGCCGCGCACGCACATGCAGCCTCTAATGGGCGCCATATGGAATCTTCGAAAGGGAATGGGATCAATGCGGAGGGAGGACAGCCCACGACACGTACCACCCCTGCATTTCGTTCACTCACCGCCGGGGACAATGTCAATTATGCTCCCGACGAGAGGGGTCACGACGACTTGGATTTGTCATATCTTGAAGGGACCTCGGGAGACCATGCGGAAAGTGACAGAGATAGAGAGAGTGACAGACGTTCACCTGATCATCGCTCCCGCACCGAAGGTCCTTTGTCAGATCCTCATTCCAGCGTTCCAGGTGAATTCAACGATATCAGCGACATCTTGAACCACCTCTCCTCACATTTCGAGGCCGAAACGGATTCAGACCATCAGCGCCTTCCTTCTTCCGCTGAAACAACCTCGCCCGTCTCTCGGTCACGTAGTGACCATACCCCTTCCTGTTCACGCAGAGCTTCCAAGTCGCCTTCCAGGCCGACTCGCACGGTTACCCAACCTGTCGCATCTACTTCATCCCTGCCGCGTAAGCCAGTCACGGAATCCAGGAAGCCGAAAAAAAAGGACAAAGAGGTTGACGGCGAAAAGGACAAGGACAAGGTGCCCAGTGTGCATACGTGCCAGGACCCTCAGTGTCGCAAGTCGTTTACCCGACGAAGTGACCTCGCCCGGCATATGCGAATACACACAGGTGAAAGACCGTTTGTCTGCGGACATGCTGGATGCGGAAAGACATTTATTCAGGTTTGTTCTCTATGTATCATTGGCCATTTCAGCTTCTCCAACGGTCATACTCAGAGATCCGCTCTTCATGTACATCAACGAGTACATACTGGCGAGAAACCACATTCATGCGAGTACCCGGGGTGTGGTAAGACCTTTGGTGACTCTAGTAGTCTCGCCAGACATCGTCGCACGCATACGGGAAAACGCCCATATAAATGCGAGGACCCAGAATGTGAAAAGACGTTTACCCGCCGAACGACGCTCACGCAGCACATGCGAACACATGATCCGACGTGGGAACCTGATCCGACAATGTAAGCATCCAGATTCAGCATGTTTTTGTCGTGGGCAATGTTCTGAACCATCCATCTAGAAAGTACAGTTTCAAAGCCAAGAAACAGAAAGTACTTGACGAAGCGGTCGACCTCGAGCTGGAAGAGTCGGTCCGAACAATCTCGGCTTTGTTCTCGCAGACAGCCAATACTAATCATACCGCGTCCCGATCAGCGGAATGCAGCGGACCGGACGAGCTCGAGAGCCGCGTAGCAAGCATCAGTGCGGAGATAGCTGCTGCTATTGCACAGGCATCTTCACAGGTGCTGGATGAAGAGGACGAAGATGAAGATGGATGGGGTACTGGTTCTGGGAACGATGTTGAGGGCATCGTGCCGAATACCAGTGGGATCAGGGGAGATGGTGGAGCAAGGGAGAGAGCTAGGAGGGGTGGTTCTGGTGGGAAAAGCATTGGATGTGTGGAAGATGACGATGAGGACAGTGACACGTTCCCTATCCCGCTACGGACACGGAAAGGCAAGGATCCAGCGTCAATCGTCGGAATGAAGAGGAAGAGATGAGGCCAGATCATGTTTTTCTTTTTCTTTTTTTTTTTTTTTACATTCTCTAGCCATACGTTGCTAATGTACAGTACAGTTCAACTGTCGTAATTAGTTGCATGCCATTGGGGACGTACACATGTTCCGGGCCGTGAGACATTGGCGCCCGTCGACCGGAGCTTTTCAGCAAGTTCCAGCCGTTTCCATCCGCCTCAATATCCAAGTCCACATATAAGCCATATCACTGTGCGAGCCTCGTTTCCAACACAGACAACCACGCACAATGGCCGGCATGAACGAGGAGCTCCCCAGCACCGATATCATCACACTGACCCGGTAGGAAAACTACACTCGTCAGAGAGGCAATCAGCATCTCATGCTCACCAAAGTCACGTACTACATGACCAGCTGCGTCTAGGCACAGCTGCGACTGGTGATCTCACGTTGCTCCTCACCGCCATCCAAGTGACATCCAAATTCATCGCTACCAATGTCCGCAGAGCACGCCTCATCAATCTGTACGTACACGATGACAACCGCCGCTTAGTTCGTCGATTTCTCACCACGTCTGAATCAAGGGTTGGGCTTGCAGGAGAAACGAATGTTCAAGGGGAGGAACAGAAGAAATTGGACGTCCTGGCCAATGACATCATGGTCAATGCTCTCCGGGCTTCCGGAAAGACAGCCGTTCTCGTCTCGGAAGAGCTCGACAACGCGATCATCATCGAAGAGCGCCACAGAGGCAAGTACTGTGTCGTTTTCGACCCCCTTGACGGCAGCAGCAACATCGACGCTGGTGTCAACATCGGGACAATCTTTGGAATCTACGCAATGGTAGGTACTATCCCGCTGTTTCGGCCCAGAATCGATCGGCCAACATGTCATAGCGACCGGACTCGTCGGGCTCGCCTGAAGACGTCCTTAGGCCTGGAAGAGAGATGGTCGCTGCCGGGTACACCATGTAAGTAACCACAGAGCTCCTAACAAGGGGGTCACTGAGAAAACGGTAGGTATGGCTCCTCTGCCAATCTCGTCCTCACGACTGGGTCGGGTGTCAACGGATACACCTTGGATGCGGCGCTGGGTGAATTTATTCTGACCCATCCTGATGTACGTTATTGGCCTCGACGTCGCATTTCTCGACGTCTTAAGATTATGCCGCCTAGATAAAAATACCGCCCCGCGGCAAAATCTACTCGTTCAATGAAGGCAACTCCATGTACTTTCATCCCCCAGTCACCGCGTATCTCAACTCGATCAAGTTCCCGAAGACGGGGTCCCCATACTCGGCACGATATATTGGTTCCATGGTTGCGGACGTGCACCGAACGTTGCTCTATGGCGGGATCTTTGGATATCCGAACGATAAAAAGAGCAAGTCTGGGAAACTTCGCATGCTGTACGAGGCGTTCCCGATGGCATTTCTGACGGAACAGGTAAGTGACAGGAACTGCGGTGATACACATTTGACAACCATGTGATCAGGCGGGAGGTCTTGCCACAACTGGGACGAAGCGTATTCTCGACCTCGTCCCCAAGAATATCCACGAGCGGTGCTCGGTGTTCCTTGGGAGTCGAGATGACGTTCGGGATCTGATGAAATTTTACGAGGCCGATGCCAAACCGGAGATTTAATTGGCCCCAGCGAACCACGACCTGCAAAGTATGACTAGTTGTCATAACTATATGTGTAATATATTCAGACTGCATGAAACAAATAAACGATAGAAAGTCAACAGTAGTAATTATCGGACGATGACGGGCCGGGTAACCATGAGGATACTGACAAGTGGACGTGCTGGCGAAACCTTGAAACGGGACTAGGACGACAGACTTGGATGAACCACTCAAATACCATTGGTGAACCAGTCGCAGATCCAGGACGGGCGATGAGGCAAGTCGTGTGAAGGCGGACAGAGGGAGGACAAGGAGGGCGAAGTACACGTGCAACGATCTTCACCATGACTATCGGGGATCGATGAAACAAATCAATGGACAAGGTGACACTGTCCGGAAGTTATCATGTGCAATTGGATTGGTCGACTTTCGCACGTTGGGGTAAGATAGCTAATCATGTGGCATTAATAATACAAGCGCTTTCGAGCAAGACGAGAAAGATCAGAAGCCTGTCGGAAAAATCGGGAAATGGAGTGATCAATCGCATACTAAGACAGACGTCACTCTAGTACGCGGGAAAGGAGATGGCTGGGAGGGTATGTCAACACTGATAGGTAATCGTGGGGAGAAACATACTGGAAGCTCTAGTGCTAGAGAGACGCAGTGTTTTAATTATTTCGCGGAAGCGTGTTGTTGAGCAGCGCCAGCACCGGTTACGCCGACCACAAGTCCCTTCAACCAACCGTTCTCACGACGGAGACCCTCGCACTCGCGTTCGAGCTCGGCGACACGATCCTCGAGCTCTTTAGCACGGCGCTCAAGTGCAGCCTCGCGCTCCTTCTTCTTGAGACGGAAGCGAGCGCTGGCGGCAGTATTCCGACGTCGTTTGTCTTCGGCTGCGGAGAGGGGACTGACCGCGGTCTCAAAAGGTTCCTGGGGAGAGGGAGGGGTGGAGGTGGACGCGCGAGGGTCCGAGTTGCTGTCGGTTGGAGAGGGTGTTTTTTGAACACGAACACGTTTTGTAGTGGGTGGAGAGGAGTCTGTGGTAGGCGTGGCAGTCGGGGGGGATGGAACGGGAAGGGAAGTGGTGTGAGCACCATGGAGTGCGAGGAGCT
>JBBPLG010000373.1:0-24595 GCA_038089695.1 Xanthoconium separans | reverse complement strand
GCAGCGCCTGAGCGACTCTCTGGCTCCAAACCCCACCCATCTGGGGACATATACTCGTTCGGGTGTTTGATGTTTGAGGTAACGCCTTGGAATAGTGTAAAGTTGATGATAACTAAATCGTGATGTCAGGTTTTGTCTGGAGACATCCCCTGGAAGGATCGGACGACGTACCAGGTCGTGGCCTTGAAGCTCGAGGCACACAAGCCGCCTACTCGTCCGATCCACGCGGCAATTGGAAATGAGCATTGGGCGTTGATGCTTCGGTGTTGGTCGCGTCCTGTACAACGACCGACGGCACGCGAGGTAGTAGTAGTGGTGCACACATTTTGCTCGTTGGATAGTTGTGCTATCGGCTATCGGTCAATGCCGAGACGGCGGGCAACAGTTGAATTGTTTTTTTTTTTTTCTCACGGGATGATTTGCCGCGTGTTTGCGTCATCATAATTTGAGACTTGAGTCGGCGATTGCCCCGATTCGGCCGACTATCACTGTGATATTGTACGTAGTAAGTCTAACACTCGTTGGGTTCTATTGTTCTGTCGCGAACAAATGCATACACTTCTCCGTGGGTCGTTCATGTATTCCATTGGCATCTAGAGTTTCGGCTGTATCCACTAGCTGTCCAGAACAGTTCTTTTAAACATTGTGCGGCGGGTGAGAGCTTGTGAGCCAGTTGAAATCTAACACCAGTAGCTGGTTATAGATAGTGCTATTTTTGGTGGGTGGCGAGTAACTTCCGAGCGGCGGTCCACAGACGCGTTCGAGTATGGTGAACAGAGGGGCTATCTCTTGCATCACTGCGTCCAAGGTGGTGTAACCAATCATTGCCATTTCAAGGGTCTCAAGTCTTTTGTAAAACTATTTATCGAACGAGAGCAATCACAACTAGGTCACCACACCACCCGGTCGGCAAAACAGACACTGCTATATTAATGGCCACAGCCCATTTCGTAAAATGACCATCAGAATCGCTGGGACAAATCGTTCGAATTGGTGGGAATTCAGAACCAATAAGACAAAAGGATGACATTATGCTCACCATTGCGGCAGTGCTTTCTGTCCCTTGCGGAGACCCTTTGTTTCGATGATACCCGCAGGCATGCAGTAGCATTGGGTTCCAAGTCAACCGGACCGGGATATCCGAGCAGAGACAATCCTACGACGCATCAATTCCACGACCGATGCTTGGGCGCGTTATTTAAATGGTACACCTGGTAGTCCAAAGGGGGTGCGGAAGACATCGACCATGTCGCCCTACCGATCACCGATGCCAACCGTCTCTGGGTTCTGGGCAGAGATAATGAACCCGATGACTCTCGCTGTCGATCCAGTTGATCTTGTTCAACATCGACAAGGCTGACAGCACCCAAAACGAGTAACAAACCTGTTCAAAGACAACGTCAGCAAACACATCCGACAGCGAGCAAAGCAAGTTGTTCATGACGCTCATGTCCGGTAGTTTCTCGGGGTGGCCATTCAGTCCTCCGTTCGCAAGCTGTCGTTCAGCCAGCCACCAAGACAGCATCCGAATTGACCTCATCCAACCAGTCTATAAGTGCAAGGGCAGCAGCGCGAACAAAGCCTGCGAAAAGAGAAACGAGGCGATGAGCAAAACAGAGAGTCGACGCGACGTTCTCTACCTTTGCGCGGCATGACTTTCCGCACCAGAAATCGCACCGTACCGCCTTCCCGTCGTCGATGTCTTCCAGACAGCTGAGGAGCGACAATGCATTGACGGCGATGACTAGAGGAAACGGGTGTCGATTTCACCAAAGGCATCTCCAGCCAACACTCCCAAAGGTTGTTGGAGCAATACAGTGGACGTTGCGAGCAGTGAACACAAGTAAAAGAAGAACGCGTGCTGGATACAACACGACCAACTACCGTGCATTTCTGCCAGTCTCATTGGTGAAGAGATTACTTATGATGTCCAAGATATGACCACGCACAGTTGCCGAACCCACCGTCTTGTTCATCCCGGGCTATGCAGCCTAAGGCGCCCCATTTCAGCATCGCTCCAACGACACCGCCGAGTCCAACCGGGCGTCGGGTGCGTCTGCGATCACACCCACCGATTGATACTCAACTGACTTGGTATGACAAGTCCATCAACGTCCGTATCTCCTGACGACACTCTCGCCCGCTGCCAAACCAAAGGCCGAGATACAGTTTGCACCAGAAGCACCGGACGCTCTTCATAGATGCCCCGAAATGTTATTGCAAGACGGATGTAAGCTTGACGCTCATGACAAGGAGGGTGTCAGGACCGTCTTTCACCCACGTATACTGTCATTGGCGTCAAAACCGTAAGAAATCCCACAGAACTGGGCTATTTCCAGACGTTTCAGCACTCACGATTATGTAGTATGGGATCAGGACATACTGTATTTCCGGGAGAGTGACCGGGCAGATGGATGCCCCAGCATCTTGGGGAAGTACCCTATAAATTGCACGGAATGAGCAGATCCAAGAGGTGAGTTGGATATGGTTACCTGAGGGATCCCGATCCTGACGCCATCGAGCATTGGCTCCAATGCTGGAAAAGAGGTAGGGTATGATCCTACGATGGTGGCTGCTTTTTGAGTTCCGGTGATGCATGGTTGGATCGCGTGCGTCATACCGTGATATAACATCTAGACGTCACCCATGAGTGCGGACAACCTAACTTGAGCTAGCTAGACACGCACCAATACCTCCTTGACAGTATCGACAGACCACACCCACACAGTCTAAGGTATCACGAACGAAATTGCACACCACATAAGGTCTTTGAGTGCCTGTCAGTGATTCGCGTACAAAAACACAGCTTCACCAACCCACTGATGAGGCCATACGAGGGCTTGAGTACCACGACACCTAAATACAATGGCAGGAAGTTTTCATGGATCCGCCAGTCAGTTCCCAATGTGCTTGAACCAGACATCAGCGCGAGGGCGATCTGAGATACGAGACTACATATGCAGTACACATTCTAGTTCCAACACTCGCCATGCTCCCACATGAACTTGCGCTCGCGGTCCGTGCGTGCGTGCCAGCGGGCTGAAATGGATTGATGATGGGACCATGAATTAAATTGCCGTCGAGGGATCTAGATCTCTGGTCAGCGTCCCACTGTAGACATGGTATGGCACACACCCCATCCTGGACTCGTCGCGGTTGGCTTTCTGATGATGTTGGCATCTGTCGAATGTATACCCTACATGACCTTGATTCTCATCTCTTGCGGACGGGGTGTTTCGGTCACGTGTCAGGATGGCATAGTTGGTATTGTTTGGGTCCACTCCTCCCCAGAAAAATTTACACGTGGTTCTTTTGTACGCAATAAAGAAATCGACTTTTCTGTCCCAGATTCGCACGGCGCCTGCATTATCTGCTGCTTGACTGGCTCAAATGAACAGACATTCCGCTCTAACTTTATTAGACGAGTGCCGGGATATATGTAGTAGCGGTATCCCTGGACAAAGAGGTGATGGTCTCTCAATCAGTCCGTACGCTACACTTACAGTTCTGCTTGGTTAAGGAATACGATATCCGATCCATCTATCTTTCGCGAGCTTGCTGACTTCTGGGAGGGCCAATGTTTCCAGGATATGGATCGTCTGCGTGTTCGTAGACCGGACACGCTGATACGCGTGACCGAGTATGTTCCAGAAATCGTCGAATTCGTGAAATATATCAGGAGAATGGCTATACCTATGAGCATGAAAGCAGCGTGTACTTTGACACCGTTGCCTTTGATTCCTTGGAGAAGCATACCTACGCGAAACTAGAACCTTGGAGCAAGGAAAATAGGGAACTAGTTGCGGAAGGAGAAGGTGGGCATTTGAAAAATTTGAAACGAACGCTGGGAACGTCGTTAATTTCCCACAAGTGCACTCTCAACTACCACCGGGAAATGTTCCGCATCCGATTTCGCATGGTAGAAAGTGTGAAGACCCTCCTGGCCGTCACCATGGGGTCCAAGGCGCCCTGGATGGCATATCGAATGTTTAGTCATGTCTAGCGCAATATTCGGTGACAACATGGTCATACATTCGGGTGGCATTGATATCGCGTTTCCGCACCACGATAACGAGATCGCACAATCTGAGATGAGACCGTATCTCCGCAGCCCAAGCTGTTCATGTTGCTTGAGTCGCACAGGCATACCACGAGTGCAGGTCGTGGGTCAACTATTTCACCCACACCCGCTACCTGCATATTGAAGCGCATTGCAGAAGAAAAATGCCCTTCGAAGCGAGAGAGCTGGCGTACCCCGCCTGAAGCGCTGTTCAGACCTCCCCGTGTCCCCGAGAGCGCGTGTAGCCAATGGAACGAACAGGGTAGTCTTACCTTTGAGGGGGAGCTGAGTAAAGGGCAAGAAAAGAAGCTATTGAAGAGGCGGACGGAACAAAAACAGTTGCACGGGGAGTTCTTGGCGTGACAGCAGCGCCCATGACGACTTTTTTTTCTTCGCGTCCAAGCGAACCATGTGAGTACGTGTTATGCAGGAGGTTGTAAAGTGAGCCAGCGCAGTTTGGGAGAGCAGAAATGCTATGGGTTATGGGGGAATGTGGGCTGTGTGTGGGTTAGGAGGGAGTCAACGATGGTAATGTTGCACCGTCAATTCTCATTCGAAACACCCGTCTCAATCCAATAACTGGACAATAAACAGTAGGCTGCTCGATTGATCGACCGATCCATCGTAATGGACTCGCTGTGGAGAGGTTTTTTTAGCTGTCAAGAGAGATTGGTTATTGGATGCCAAATGGCACACTGTACGCTTCCTTTAGAACAAGAGCCAGACGCTCACTATAGCGGAGCGGCTAAAACTGGTAAGCTTTAGCTCAGTGTTTGTCTCATATATGTATCGCAATTTTGCCACTGTCACTGCTGGTCGTCTACTGGGTACTCAATGTTTGTGAATACTATCCATCGATTTGTAACCACGAGGCAAGAGTTTTTTTTTTTGACCGCATCTGCCGAGAGAAATCTGGCCACAGCATGTGCGAGGCGTTGTATCACACGGCACTTGTTGTGAAGGAATTAGGCGCCCTACCTCTACTGACTTCTTACTTTGACTTTGCTCACAGTAGGAATATTGGGCAATGATTGTCGATACGAACTCCATGTCTCTTCAAGCACCTAGGTATGTTTCTCCCACTCAGCCAGCCGGTTATCAGTGCAGAGGTCTGACTCACGACTCAGCTCGCAGTTAGAAGCTCGTCCACTGGTTGACCTCACAGACCAACTCGTCCGAGACTCCACGAGGCAAGTTGCTGGCGGAGCATTCGGTGACATCTACAAGTGTAGACTCAACACCCCAGGATCCTCGTCGCTGGTACGACGCACCTACCTTCGTATACTTAAACATATCTAACATTTCTTACAGGTAGCCGTAAAATCTTGGAGGTATTTCGCACCAGAGGATCCTGAAGAGAACCAGAGGAAACTCGAACTGAACAACAAGGTTTGCTTCGTAATCACTGGCAATTCTCACTTGTTCATCGATCCTTGGTGGCAGGCGCTTCGCAGGGAACTCAGGATTTTGAGAAGACTCGAACATCCAAATATCGTTCCATTGCTTGGTGTAACACGAGGCTTTGGACCAACGCTCGCTGCAGTCTTACCTTGGATGCCAAATGGCACCCTGCACGACTTCCTGAAAAGCAAGGGTCAGACGCTCACCGTGGTCGAGCGACTACAGCTGGTACGCAATGCAACCCCCTTTTCTGATGGGTTGTACTGACCACTCTCAGCTGCACGGCATCGCTTCTGGCCTAGCATATTGTAGGTTCTTCTCGATATACCTTTGTCCTACGTCTTCTGATTGGTCGCAGTGCATCCGATTCCTGTTTTCCACGGAGACCTGCACAGCGTACGTTTGCAGTCCTTGTCCTGTGCATTATGCACTGATGTCTATTCCATTAGGGCAACGTGCTTATCGACGAGGAGCTGCACCCACGAATCACGGACTTCGGGCTGGCGTGTACTATCGGAAAACTACAGACCGGCCTGTCCTACCTGCAAAGGTTGTCGAGCACGAGCAACGTTGGAGCTGTCAGGTGGGCAGCTCCTGAACGACTCTCTGGCTCCAAACCCCACCCATCTGGGGACATATATTCGTTCGGGTGTTTGATGTTCGAGGTAACGTCTTGGAATAGTGTAAAGTCGATGATAACTAAATCGTGATGTCAGGTTTTGTCTGGAGACATCCCCTGGAAGGATCGGACGACGTACCAGGTCGTGGCCTTGAAGCTCGAGGCACACAAGCCGCCTACTCGTCCGATCCACGCAGCAATTGGAAATGAGCATTGGGCGTTGATGCTTCGGTGTTGGTCGCGTCCCATGCGACGGCCGACGGCACGCGAGGTAGTAGTGGTGGTACACACATTTTGTTCGTTGGATAGTTGTGCTGTCGGTCAATGCCGAGACGGCGGGCGACAGCTGATTTGTTTTTTTTTTTGTTCTCACGCCGTGGATGAGATCGGGTGGCGATCGCCCCGATTCGGCCGACTATCACTGCGATCTAGCACGTAGTAAGTCCAACACTCGTTGGGTTCTATTGTTCAGTCGCGAACAAATGCACAGACTTCTCCGTGGGCGTTCATGTATTCCATTGGCATCCGTAGATTCAGCTATATCCACTACATAGCTGTCCAGAACAGTTCAACATTGGATTCACCCGGTCCTGAGTTGAGAGAATAAACCCGATGAGTTTCTCGCTGTCGATCCAGTTCATTTTGTTCAAGATCGACGAGGCTGATAGCACCCAAAAACGAGTAGCAAACCTGTTCAAAGACCACCTCAGCAAATACATCCGACAGCGAGCAAAGCGAATTGTTCATGGCGCCTATGTCTGGTAGTTTCTCGGGACGGCCACTCAGTCCTCCATTCGCAAGCTATCGTTCAGCCAGCCACCAAGACAGCACATCTCCGAATCGACTTCATCCAACCGGTCTAGAATTGCGAGAGCAGCAACGCAAACAAAGCCTGCGAAAAGAGAAACAAGGCGGTGAGCAAAACAGAGAGTCGACGCAACGTTCTCTACCTTTGCGCGGCATGACTTTCCGCACCAGAAATCGCACCGTACCGCCTCCCCGTCGTCGGTGTCTTCCAGACAGCCGAGGAGCGACAATGCACGATGACTAGAGGAAACGGGTGTCGATTTCACCAAAGACATCTCCAGCCAACACTCCCGAAGGTTGTTGGAGCGATACAGTGGACTGTGGGCAATGGGACACTCATGGAGTACGACACCGACATACGATCGCGGTGAACGACAACCACATATATGTGAACGTTGCGAGCAGTGAACACAAGTAAAAGAAGAACGCGTGCTGGATACAACACGACCAACTACCGTGTCTTTCTGCCAGTCTCATTGGTGAAGAGATTATTTATGACGTCTTAGATATGACGACGCACAGTTGCCGAACCCACCGTCTTGTTCATCCCAGGCTATGCAGCCTAAGGCGCCCCATTTCAGCATCGCTCCAACGACACCGCCGAGTCCAACCGGGCGTCGGGTGCGTCTGCGATCACACCCGCCGATTGATACTTGAATGTCCGTAGCGTCATCCGTGCCTTGATCAGGGGCCATGTATTTTTTATGTCGGCACAATGAAATCATTTGTCGTGAGAGACGCTTTCTGAATCGGACTCATTCGCCGTGGTGAGTCTTTTTTTAATGTAAAAGCAGTGCTTCAGCTAAGTACGCAAGTACGTATTCACTTGTCGCTCCCACATCCACCTACAGTCGTGCTAATGAGTCAACCAGCCGAAGCTCAATACTACATCGTCAACAAGGAAACTACCGATGACGGGAAAAACCTCGCCATCACTTTCGACGGCCGTGATGCTGCCGTGACAGTTGCCGAGTTCGAGCGGTTGCCCACTCAAATAGTGCGTCCATCGATACTTTACCTACCAACATAAAATGTTAATCATCGCTTCACATTATCGTTGCAGTGGCAGTTCCGCGACCTCAAAGAACTCGGAGACGAACAATCGATCGAATACCAGGATACGACTCTCCCACTCAACATTGGTGATGGAGGCTTTCTCGTTGCCAGGTTGTCCGCCAACTTTAGGGAGGATCAACGGTGGCAAGTTCGAGGAAGTGAAGATGGCATATACACGTTTGTATTACTATCTCTCACCCTCCGTGCTTCAGCGTCATTGATAATACATTGATTAGCGTTCAAGAATACACTCTCAGAGGCTTTTGGGGCCTCAAAAAAGGAGTTGTAGGAGAGAGGGTCTCTGCGAAGATAAATGAGAGGCGGTACTGGCGCTTGATCCCTGTACCTGTTCCCGAACTTCCCGTAACGACCCCGCCGGCAAGCCAATGCAGAATAATGTAGAGCTCAGCTTTCTTTCGTGATGAACTCGAATGTACAGCCCCAACTGCTACAATGTCAATTTGATGTGTACTGCAAGTGCTCACATCAACAAAATGGATGAGCTGAGCACACTAGGACTCGCCTGAGTAATTTAGTGATCGTGGCATGGACAAAGGGGTGGTGGATGGAGGAGGGAATGGACCACACGTTCCTCTACAGCAAACGCGCGGCCCCTGGGAAAACGTGGTACCTGGCGCAACATGCTGTGGTCATAGTGGTATTGAAGCAAGACAATGTGGACCGTTCAGCAATGGGGTTGGTTGGGGAGCAGCCCCAGATTGAGACGGCTCCCTCTGCGAAACACTGCGCCTGCCGGCGCCCTTCCGTCCATCTGCAATTTCAGATATTCCTCTCCCCTGATACGCAAAAATGCCTCCAAGAGCATCGCATTCTTCGAATCCATCTTGTATGCCGCGATGATCACGTCTACAACGACGGGGACAACGCCTCCAATCGCCTTACACGGCATTGTTGAAGAGCATTTGCGGACAAGCCACGGCAGTAGATCTGCCTCACGGGCCTTACGCACCATGAGCACATAGTGGAGCGCTGCCACACGCGACGTCGCCCACGCTGGGTATGATGCCGAAGATGAATGTCCATCTGAAACGCATACCGCTAATGTGGAAGCTCTCGTCGGGAAACGGACTCGGCGCTGGACGGTCTTGAGGATGTTAGCATCGAGGGGGGATAATCCAGGAGGGACGCCGCGCTAGGGGGTGGGAATGAGCTCCGAGTCGATAGGCGTGTGTGCATAGCAAGGCAGAAACTTTCTGTGATATTTTTTGCACTTGGCGTCACTGCAGAGGTTGTAGACGGAGTCCAACGTGGCGTAGTTTTCTAAATGCCGTCGGAAGAGCTTCACGCACACTATTTGCAGGTACACCGACATGGTAATTGCAAGGAGAGGATGGTTGGGGAACGCGGTCTCATCGTCGAGCTGGGTTTGTGCGCCGCGATGTTGATATGATGTCCTTTGACAGACAGACCTCACTGCTTTGCCGAAACAGAAAGCTGCCTCAGAGCAATGCGCTCGCGAGTTTGCACGATGAGGAGTGGTGAGTGTTCTACCGATGTGTCGAGAATAACGCCCAGGTCACTGCCAAAGACATATCATCATGTTCTGCTGGAAAAATTCAATACCTGACGTTGCCATCTTTACGCGTCCACTGCTACCGTGGTTCTGAATGTTGAGATATACTTGAAAATTCAGCAGATGGCAAACTTGTGCGGATTCTTCAAGTTTATGACCACCCTAGGTTATTCTTCAAGTGTTGACAACAGCCAAACGAGCGTGAGAACTTCAAGAAAGGACCAACGCAAAGTACACATTCAGGAAGATTGTTGACTGAGAAGTAGATGACATACTCGAGGCAAAGAACGACAGCGTGATCCTTCGAAACCGCCAACGACTGTACATAGTGACACATAATCCAATCCTTTCCCGCGATCTCCACCTGCTCCGACAGCGCTGATGAGTACATCCTTGCTGCAAAGTGTGGGTATGCTACAAATGGGTCAAACTGAATGCTGTCCTTGGGGAAGGCACATTGATGCTGCACACAGCAAAGGAAATGGAATTATCAACCTCAAAGATGTATTTGATAGAAGCTAGGACAGGTGGCAACAAGTGATTACCCTGCGGGTAGAAGAATACCGATGATTGAGAATACATAACACCCATTAGCCTGACCTGTGCATGAAAACTTGGGCTGTCGCTATTGATCAGTTTCTTCAGGTCTGCGGGGACTGCTTTTGCAGTTGTTAGTGGCTGGAGATCCTCTGATGCATTGACATTGCAGACTTCATAAGCCTGGTCCAACAGAATTTTATTCTCGAATTGCCTGGGGACATTGTGGACAGGACAGCCATGCCTGAAGTTTGGCAGCTTTGAGATACATTTCAACTTTCAAGCATAGCTCTCCTACATCTAATTGAGTACATGAACATAGAGGCACAAGTACAAGCTCACCGGACTTATGGTTCTTCGGGAGACACTTGTGCACTTACAGACATTGAGAATTTTATGAGTGGTGCCAGCTGGAGTCCCACTTCGGTAAATGGAAGTCGATGTCAGCGTGTGGCGTAGGAAACGTGAGCGCAATTGTCAGGCTTTCCATACCCTCAGAGCTTTTTCAAGCCTGACCACTCACTAGTACTTGTTTTCTGTAAGTAGTGGAGTGAGAATTCTAGTAAGATACACTGGTTCATTGTCCTTTTTGCCCTGGTACTATTTTGTCGGATGGGTAATCAAAGAATGGCAGTTTCATGGACACTATCCAAGTTTTGAGTCCATCATCTTTCAGTGATCCAATGAGGCGACCAAGTTGTGCTTCAGAACAACGCAGCTGGTCTGCTTGTCTAACAAACTCGTTAGTATTCAAGTCGCTCCGTGGCTCGCCCAATTGGACATAGTCATCAGCGAGCGGAAGTGCATGGGAACCACCGAAATCCCAGTCGACGATCGCAAGTATACGGCGTGGGGCAGACCGGCTCAATGATGGGATCAATTTCGTGTGAAAACGTGAGAGCGAGCGAGCGACATACCTCACTATGATGTTTCGCGCATGGAAATCGCCATGGCGAAGCACGTACGGGTGCTCAGTGTCATATGGGTGCGCAGCGAACTTATCCCTTCTCCTTTTTATACGCTCAAATATGTCTTCAAGCGTCGAGTAGCGAAGGAAACTCATCTCCTCTTTGAACCTTTCTTCGTACGCCGAGAGGGTGCCCTTGTGCAGAATTTGATCCAGGTAATGGAACTGGCGGTCGAAGGCACTCAGAAAATACTCCCGCACAGACTTGTACCTGTTGAAAGTGTGAGAAATCGGCGAAGATGAGCCATGTCGCATCGAAGGACTAACGGGCCGGCATTGTAAAGACCGAAACTCTCAGCGAGGCCCTACACGAGGTCGGTTATGATTTCTGCGATTCGTGAAATCCATTGATGGGTGAACATACCATCCCGGGCCCATCCCTTGCATTCACACCATCGACTAGAGGGCATGCGGAGCCATCCGGATTGATTCCCCCAATCATGGAAAAACTCGTCTTGGTCCTCATGGTCTGCATCACCTCCACGATCCGGTGGATCAAACGCTGTTGATCTTCCTCGGAAAGATCCAGCCACACCTTGCTCAAAGTATCCCCGTCGACGTATTCCATGGCTATGAATTCCGATCCGTAGACGCAGCTGTAAGCGTAGATGGCTGGAGTGGGTATGTTGAGTGCCGGGTGTCGTTGACAGTACAGCATACAGCCGACGGCATTGCAGGTCTGCGATCTGGAGATGGCATCCGGATCGATGGGAACGCGCAGGACAAAGGGAAATGGAGGGTGGAATTCGCCGATGTCGAGGTTGAGGATATGTACGAAATTATACCCTCCTTCAATAACGTCGACTCCTTCTACTTTCGAGACGAGCTTTGAGGATAGAATTTCCGCGGGGCTCGACACAGACGAGAAAAATGCGCGGGCTGGCTCTGGGATGGAGGGGAGCATGCCAAGGGGGGCAGCGTGGTCCAGAGACAATTGGAGTTTAGTCCGGATGGCGTAGGCTTTGGTGGAAGTTACTGGGGGCAAATTTGTCACCTCGGTTATGGACGTCATATGTACTAACTGCGTCAAGGTCAAGCTTAAAGCTGTAATGTAGTGTAAGTATAGGAGCTCCCCCAAAGAATCATCAGGTCGCTTACTAGATACATTACATCCTTTCAAAGACCTTGGATTACTACTAGGTTAGACTTCTGGCGAGCGCCGAGGATCAAAGAATGGGTCAAACCGGGAAACATGAACTATCATGATGTGCGCGAATGCTTTGCGCACCGCCGATTCTGGCTATCGAACGGGTTGAATTCAACTCGCTGCTTTTGACTTTGTGAAGTAACGCCAGACTCGGAGAGCACGTGCTGCTTCTTTTCATAGCCCACTGTCGGACCTTTTCTGTTCCCGCAGTCGACTGACCTCCCTGGACTCATTCTCCTGCCTGACGTTCGTCGCTCATCCGACCCCCGGGATGCCGCCAAGCTGAACTGTAAGTGGCTCAACCTACCCTCACAACTCACCTTGGCCATCCGCAGATCGGGCCAACTACGTGTTTTGCCCAAACCCAGTATGGTATGGCTTCGTACTTTGATCTCATCATTCTCTTTCATCCGACACGAGCGTGCAGATTCACTGAGTCACGCAGACGGCGTATTTGTCGTCAAACGATTACCGGACAAAATCAAGGAACTGATATCCTCCATCGATTCTAACGAGCCATACAATCATATTCCAGCCGAGCTCACCGAGAAATCCAGTACAGTTGCCATCACTGCTACCGATAGTGCTGTCGCTGACACCACCCATAATCTCAGATTACCTCGAAAAGCGTTCCACATCGGGGAACCTCGTCTTTCATGCCGCTCGCAACATCCTCTCTTCGTCCTTGATCGTTGGTCGACCTGCTCAACCTCCTCACCACCATCGAAAGCGGGCCATCTAGTGCCACAAGCCAGACAAACAATAGACACGAGCATGGAGGATCGAAACGCGGGGGTGAGCAAGGTCACAGACTTGCCGCGATAGTTGTAATAGGGCACGTCCGGCGGGTCGTATATTTCCTATCTCCTGAGCTCGCGGCTGTCATTCATATCTGGAACGATTGCCAGCCTTTTTGATGAGGGTGTTACTGAAACTGTGTAGTCGTACAAGGGTATTCACGGCTAAGTTCACATCGTAGCACTCTCGAAGCGAGTCCATAGTCAATAGGGATCATCCTCATCCATTGTCACAGACATTCTTCATTCAAATAGATCCGACGCTAAAAGTTTGTGAATGTCGACGTCCAATCGCGGGGTGATAGAGCAAGGAAATTGGTCGGGCGCCCTATCCGAAGGCATGTATTTATCAGAGAAAGCGCAGACGCGCCATCGGGGCGGAAAAAAAAAATACTAACGTGGTCACCCCGTAAGTGAAGGTTGGTTCGAAATCCATCTCTTTCCCTTGTTCGTCGCGGGGTTTCGTTATCTTGAATGCGGACAACATCGATACCATCGCAGCCCAGACCGAATTGTCGGCAGTGAAGCGACCTGGACACACGCGTCTAGCCGAAAAGGGGGACAGTGAAAGCACCGAATGGACGAGAGGATGTCCAAATACCTCCCAAAGCCAAAAACAAGGCTGTCGATGGACTTGGCTCCATGAAACTTGCCATCGACAATGAATCTTTCGGGTTTGAACACGTCAGGTTCTGGATAAGCGTCCTCGTCGTGATAGATCGCCCTTTATAACAATGTATCAAGATCCTTGAAAGCAGACGATTTGTGTACTGACCAAACGTTTGCTACCACGGTGGATCCTGCCACGTGCGATGGGAAGTGAGTCAAAGACATTCTTCAGATCTGCTTTACGTTCTCACCTTTCGGAATGAAGAGATCATCGTAAACGTCGTCGGTCGTGGTAGCATGGGGGAGTCCTGAAAGCGGGATAAGTTTCGATGCAACCGTAACGGTGACTGCACTCACCAAGCGGTATAACGGTATACATTCTCAGTACCTCCATCAAAGTCGCTTCGACGTATGGTAGACTCGGCCGGTCTTCAAAAGTTGGAAGGCGGTCTCTGCCAACGACGGCATCGATCTCTGCCTGTGCCCGTTGTTGCACTTCTGGATACTGCACCATGGCAAGCATAAAGCATTGCAGTGTCGTCGTGGTCTGAAAAACGAATAAGTCACTGCAAACATCTATGCATATTCAGACCAACAGTTTCTGCACCAGCTACCACGCGAGTCAATCAACTAGACTTAAACTCACGACTCATTGGGATCTCACCTACGAAAGCTGTCGCACAAGTCTCTTTCAATAGTTGAAGTTGTGAAACATCATCAGCATCTCCGGTGGTCCTCAGAAGATCAAGTGCCACTGCCGATGCCGTGCTCCCCATGGCCTGTTCTGATGAGTACTTGCCACCGTATACCAGAACGAAACGTGAATTTACCTCTCGTTGTCTGGCGTATTCAAAGGGCTCTGCTATCATCTGCGTGGCACAATTCTTAGAGACTACCGCTTTCCGTTTCAAGACCGCGCCCGGGAACCACTCTGGCAAGCTAAGGACTGCGATATCAATCAGCTCCTGTGCACCAATGTAATGAAACACGGTCACCACTTACGAAAAGGGAAAGCATCTATGATTGATGATGCTTCCGGTGTGAGGCTCTCCATGGCCAAGGCATTCCCACGTTCAAATAGTTCGACGAGATGGTCACGCTCAGGGGCAATTTCGTAGTCGTACACGATCGACATAATCACCGCTGCAGAGAACCTGTCCATATGTGTTCCGTGAATGCCTCGACACCCGTAGTTCAAATCATGGTTACCTTTGGATGTGCTTGAAGAAATCATGAGGGCTGCGGAGGATATCCAAGGCGAGCTGCCGAGCCTTTCTCAGCTGCACAGGACGAAAAGTGAGGGCGGCTTCGACTCTAAAGGCTTGATGAAACATCCTTCTCTGTGAGCGCCATTGATCGCCATATTGACTCCAACCAAAGTTAAAAGACCAGCCAAATCTGATAGAACAGTTAGATGTAATGACCACGCAGAACGAAACGTCGTACGGATCTCTCGTGGCAAGATAGGGCCTGTCTGAGTAAACGCCAGATCGGCGATCAAGGAGGTCCTTCACGACTTTTTCCGAGTTGATCACAATAATGTCTTGTTTCAATACGCGGATCATAAAGATGTCACCTGTTGTTGCAAGATGAGGCCTCGATTTCCATACTGGAACGGGATGAAAGTGCACCGTAACGAGTTGCCCATTCGGTGTAGGTAGTCCAAGGCTTCTTAGAGTCGATATTGAAAATATTGCCGACGAGGGGGAGCGGAAAAGGTCCAGGAGGGAGGCGATAGCCATTAGACGTCTGTTTCCGCGCGTTGAATAGAGTGACAGTGGAGACCACCACCACACCAACAGCCAGTAAAGTCTGTAACGAGTTCAAAGGCAAGAAGGGAATCATGTCAATCCGAGGGAATGAAGGTGCGTAAAGAACGGTACCTTTTATATGTGGACAGAAACACTTGGCGCTGGCAGCGGGTGATGCATGGGCCAGTTGTTATGAATGTGAGACTTTGAACATCTGGAAATTGTCTGGAAATGTGAGAATCGGCAGGATGATCACTGACCGCGGATAACAGAATTGAACAAAGAACTTCGTGTTTGAACGGTGTTGATCCCAGTCTCTTATGGATAAGTTTCGCTGGTTAAAGCTCCCGAGACTGGATAGGATGACGGTGAATGCTCCGTTTCCTAAACGAAAGAAAAAGAAACTTTCGACACTTCAGCCATCAATATTAACTTATCCGGAGTGATCGAAGTGATGACCGAAGCGCTGACCTCCGGGTCCCGCTGTGGGAAACGTGAGGTAAATGGCTCTCCTGAATCACGAATGTTAAGCCGCGTGGTTATAGGCGAATGGCAGAGGAATAGTGAAAAATTGTAATGGACCCATCGTCTCAAATTCGATGACCAATCCAGCTTCGAATGAAAGCGTCGCGAGACATCAGAAGGGGTAATAGTTATGGGCCATACCTTCTACACAAAGCACTCATTTCACTGAGAACATGGCCAAAGTAAATTTGGTCTCTCGCAATACGCGTTGGGCCTTATATAACTCGAAATCTGAAGGCCTTTCCGGTCCACTGAAACCTGAGATCTGAGATAGAGCTGTGACTGAGCCCACTCAACTCCGAGAGTACACGTGGTAGTGATAGAAAACGCGAACGCATGTGTGAGAAATCGCTCTAATTTGAGCCATTATCATGCACACCATCGTGCTCATGAGTAATGTGGCACTCCGGCGGGTCGTATATTTACTATCTCCTGCTCCTTGCTGTCATTGATATCTGGAACGATTGCCAGCCTTTCACACTACGTTTCATAGGGCGTCACTCTTGCAAGCTCGGTCAAAGTTACCAACCAAGATACTCATCAAGCATTGTACATTCCTGTTCCAACACCACCATGTCGACCCGAGTTCCACTTCTCTTCGTATGTCGGGAATTCTGTTCGCTACCTAATAGACCTGACGACTATTGGAAAGGGTACCATGACGTTTGGGTTCGAAGGCAAGAACGGCGTGCGCACGTCTTCTCTCAAAGAGTGCCAGGATATCCTCGACGTTTTCTTTGCCCATGGACACACTGAGCTCGACACGGCACGGATGTACGCCGAAGGGACAACAGAGCAGGTTGGCGTTGCTGCATTTAACTCCACGCGAGCTGTTCAGTTATGTCCTCCCTAGCTTCTATCTCAGCTCGATCTCAAAGAGGCAACGATTGACACCAAGTAAAACTTTCCGTTTGAGTGTGTCCGTGCTATGGCTAATATCGACATCAAGGGTGTACCCATTCAAGCCCGGTGACCACTCGCCCGAAATGCTGAGGAACACATTCTTGACGTCACTCCAGTACCTCAAACGCGACAAAGCTCGCGTTCTGTACTTGCACGCACCTGATCGCAGTGTCCCGTTTGAAGATACACTACGTGAGGTCAATAATCTGTACAAGGAAGGCAAATTGTGTGTCTTCTGTCACTCGAGCTCTGCCAATACGCTATGTGGACTTACCCTGCCTTCAGTGAGATCTTCGGTCTGAGCAACTTTGCCGCGTGGGAAGTGCGTGAGACCTTATCGATCTTATGCTCTCTTCGAAGCTAATTAACAACAGGTTGCTGAGGTCGTCGGAACTTGCAAGGCCAAAGGCTATGTGCTGCCAAAGATTTACCAAGCGTCAGCCATCAAACCATTAAATCATGCTTCGCTCATTGACCGACAATAATAGGATGTATAACGCCATCACACGCGAGATTGAGCCAGAATTGGTGCCCTGCTGCCGCAAGTACGGTATCAGATTGGTCATCTACAACCCTCTCGCGTACGTCTCTTGCCCATCCCAAGTGGACACACCGTTTACAACCGAGATTACTCAGCGGCGGCCTCTTTGCGGGCAAAGTCGCGTCAATCGAGGCTCAAGCGCCAGAGGGTGGTCGATTCGACCCTTCGTCCAACATGGGTAAAATGTACCGGGTCCGTTACATTCGAGAAGGCTACATCAAGGCTCTCGAGCTCCTCAAAGGCGTCGCGGTATGCCTTCCTTGCGGCCTAGTCCTGGCAATGGGTACTGAACGACACCGTCATCATGGCTTGCTAGGACAAACACAACCTGCGCCTTACCGAGATTGCGCTGAGGTGGTGCCAGCATCATTCCATATTAGATGCGAGCGATGGTGTCATCCTCGGCGCTAGCAGTGCAGCACAGTTGAAGCAGAACTGCGAAGACTCCGTCAAAGGGCCTCTTCCTCAAGAGGTTGTTGACGCGCTCGATGAGGCCTGTAAGATTGTGAAAGCTCACGAGAGTACGCCTTTGTACTGGCGTTGAGCACAGAAAATCTTGGAGACGTGTATAGTAATAACGTGGAATGTATGGATTGCGATGTGTAGGTTTTGATGCTGACTCGGCCCGGGCCCGACAAACCCAAGGCCAACGATTGATTGGTAGTATTATGGCCATCACACGTAGCCTGACATGACAGCTGACCTGAACTCTTAAGTTTACCTCTTTTAACCATCGGTCTTGCTCGTACGTTCAGCAGACTCGAGAACAACATAGATCGTGGTGAAGGGAGGGACCCAGGCTTGTGATCATCGCTGTAATCATGAAACCGGTTTGCTTGCGTGTTGGTAGGCACGACACACCCCTTCAATGCTGAGTGTAGGAAGATTCGACCATGTAATTGCTCTTACAGGTGGCACTGGCAGGCCACATTCGCGCTCTGCGTTGAATAATCACCCGAAGACACAACCATCACCACGTACACATTTGAGACGACTAATCCATGTTCATTTTCTCGCTTGTTCATTTACGGTACTTTGGCGTCTAACGTCTAGACTTCAGAGGCAGAGTGCGCACAATAGGCAACTTTACCCTTTTCAAATGACAAAGACCCTAAGCAGGTAGCATTGCGCTCACACGAGGAAAAGGCGTAACTTACTTTCCTGTCGAGAAAGCCAAGGATATCAAGTATCACGGGGCTTCCCCGACTGATTGCTGGCAGTGGAGAATCGGGGCTGTGTTGCCGGGCACTACATCAGCAAACTAACACGTTACTTATTTACACTTATGCACTTATTGGCCACTTGACATACATCAATGTCCGAAAAGTAGCAATAAAGTGGTTGCAAGTGACTAACGTGACCAATCCACAGATCGCAGCGACAAGTAGAGTAAAAAGTACTACTTTCAAGTAAATACGTGTCATTGCGCGTCGTCTTCTGTGTGGGAGGGTTGGTGAGGGCAAGGCACGCGTCATCGTCCCAATGGTGATGGTGATGGTGGTATGGCACACGGCGTCATCTCGGTGGTGCTCGTGGTACCACCATACTGTCATCGTCGTCATTTCGATGGCACGGGTGGTGCCACATTGCCGTCATCGTCGTTGGTGCCGCAAGACGAGGGTGAGGGTGAACGCGCGGTGGTGGTGGTGGTGGTGGTGGTGGCGATGGGCATTGTCGTCGTTTCGGTGGCACGGGTGGTGCCACCGTGCCGTCGTCATCGTTGGCACCTCGAGATGGGGGTGAAGGCGAGAATGAGGATGAAGGCGTGATGGTGGTGGTGCGAGACGAGGGTGAGGGTGAGGGTGAAGGCGCGGTGGTAGCTACCGTAGTGGTGACACGGCGTCGTCGTCGCGTTGTTTCAATGGCACGGGTAGTGCCACCTTGCCGTCGTCGTCGTTGGCGCCGCGAGACGAGGGTGGGGTGAAGGCGTGGTGGTAGTGGTGGTGGTGACATGGCGTCGTCGTCATCGTCGTTGGCGCTGCGAGGCGAGGGTGAGGGTGAAGGCGCAGTGGTGGGTGACACGACGACGTCGTCGTCGTCATCGCTTCGATGGCACGAATGGTGCCACCTTTCCGTCATTGTCGTTGATGTGGGGGCGCGGTGATGGTGGTGGTGGCAGCACGGCGCGTCGTCGTGTCGTCATTCAGTGGCACGGGTGATGCCACCGTGCCATCATTGTCGTTGACGTGGGGGCGGGATGGTGGTGGTGGTGGCATGAGACCCGGGATGCCGCAAACGCCGAGCTGAAGACTTGGATTTTCCCCTCATACTACCAACGAGTGAGCTGGATGGTAAACACTGCAGGGCAACGAGCGGTTGCGCTCGAAACTTAGACGATTGACATGTATTAGTATTTGCAACTCCGACGCAGTGTCGTGCGAAAAGTCACATGATGTTGGTTTTTTAATGCCACGTTGGCACTTCATGCAACTCTGCCCCCACACCATCATCACCACTGCCGCACAACATGCCTCACACGAGAAGGAGAGTGCAATGACACGACGACGACAAGCGATGCAGGGCGGCGACCACCACCACCACCCCTTGCGGCAGCGACGACCGCCGGCAGAGAACAACATATAGGCCATCACGTTGACAGCGGCAGTGACGGTGCTGGCACTGTCTGATGGCGGCGACCACCACCTTCTTGCGCCGACAGTGGCCACGGCAGCGACGACCATCGGCAGAAAACAAGACAGGGCGCCAACCACCATCATGTCGCAACGACAGTGGCAGTGATGACGCTGGCACCGTGGCACCATGGTGGAGACGACAAGGCGATGGCAGCGACCACCACCACTGTGTCACTGCAACAGTGGCAGCGATGACACCTGCGCCATGGCACCAATACCACTAGATGGCGACAGCAGTGACCACCACCACCACCCAGCCAGATTACCACCATCGTCAATGACGTGCGCAAGACAGGTATGTGGATATCTCTAAGTCTGACCGTTTTTCAGTACTATGGCTAATAAATTGTAGAAACGCGCGTTTCGCACGTCGACACCTGGATGGTCCTGAATCCCAGTTCGTGCTATCCCAAGGCTCTCCACCCGTCGTCGCTCATCCGTCTCATCTCGGCTGCTCCGTGGGCCATTCAGACTCGATACCCTTGGCGTCCGTGTATTCCCTTGCTCAATGGACGCTCTTTTCGGCCTCTATGCACTGGTTCATTTCGGCCATATCTCCCCCCTCATGATAGATGGACTTTGGCCACTCGCTACTTGTTTACTTACAGCTGGCGCGTTGGGGTGTCGTACTTAATCTACCACTTGTTTCGTAGCTTATTTACTATCTCACTCGCATGCAACAAGTTAGATAAAAGTGATGTCCAGTAATGGAACCTACTGGGAAAAGTGCACATTTACTTTGTATGCTTTTGACTTGATTCTGCTTAATTGACATGATAAGTAGTTATAAGTGGGCTTAAGTAACGTGTTAGTTTGCTGATGTTTGCGCACGACACACTCCCGGGAAGTCATATACGCTCCTTACGATTATGTATGTTCTGGTCAATGGTTCGCCCAAATTCTTCGTGGTCCTGGACTTAGTTGTACATACTAGTCAGTACCTCACTGTGTATTCGTGGCGGCTAGTCTGAACCACTTCCCTCGATCCTTCTTGTCAACCAACATCCCTGGCTTGAGCGACTAGAACTTCTTCGATCTCATCCCTTTCCCACTAAAACCTCACTCGGTGACGTGCTCACTCCGTTTCGTTCAACCTTCATCACCAGTCAAAGATAATGGTTGAAAGCAGGGTTCCCGTAACGAGTCCACGATGCCAGTTCTCCTGGGCACTGTCCTGTCCATGTAGCCGCGTTTCTACAGCAACTACGCGACCCGCTCTTCTATGCGTCGGTCGGCGTGCCCCACTACACTACGATACACTCCACTCGGGCTACACCACCCTACCCACTGCGCGCGCTCAGGATGTACGCCGTGTTGGTAGCAACTTGTTCGTTCGGTGCCCATAGTGGCATGCTCAATGGCACGATGCAGGTGTTTCGACGATGTGTCATTCTAGCATGTAAGCACGAACGCGTGGATCGGTGTCGTGCATGCTGACGTTCGCCCCCAATGGTTATCTAGATTCGGTGACCCGGTGTGGTTCCTTGCGAATAACTTTACATCTCTCTTGGGGAACACTAAAGGGGACAACAAACTGTCAATGCGACCATGGCGAAGAAATACTGAGGTGGAAGAGAGTGGAAGACGAGACACATTGAGGTGTTTGGAATAAGCATGGTGGTAACGGTAACAATAACTTGTCCCTGCGGGCGTCACACGCGCACATTTGCATGCAAGCCGTTGGCTTCTGGGATCGTTCGAGAGAAGAACAAGCCAGCAACCAGAACCAAGACCGATCCCATCGTCCCCCTACCTTGGACAACTCTTCGCGAGTAATCTCAATTTACATAGAACATGTGGGGCATCCATGGCAATGCGTTGATGTAAGGTAGACGTCAGACAGATCCAGCAAACCTCAGGGTCCTGTGACCGATCTGTGACGCAAGGACGAAGCACATTTTTACAGCATATTGACTGGAGACTTGGTGGAGAGTTGAGCAAGCGAGTGTGAGACACTGCACTAAGCAACAGGCTCGCTGCTCCAGAATGAGCATGGATAAGGTGAAATATTGAGTACAATACATGTGTGCAATTACTGGGTGAAGATATTTACTGTATTTGAGCTGCCTTGAGCTCATTCATGATGGATGTGGGGAGAATACGATGGCCACGATCATCATCAGGTTGACCTAATAGAGTACTTGTGTCAGCTCTGAGTTCTAGCTCTTTGTTCGCTGCTTGAAGTCATCAGCGCGTTGTTTGACTGGTGGATCTGACTCAGAATTGTCTGACAAGAGCCTTGATTTCTTGGCCTGGCTCCATGGGAGTTTTTCTATGGCACCTTGGGCCTTCCTTGACCTCTTGGGCATTGCCCAAATGATGCAGTACTAGTGCGACATGTCTGAGTCACACCGACGCTGTTACGGTCACAGTCCAACGGACTTAGTCGTGTCTTTCTTTTCTCTTATCTTATCTTTCCCATCTTATCGTATTGGACTGATCACTTACTGATCACTCCCTTCCACTCTTCACACGCGCCTCATGGACGCTCTTTCTCTTTCACCTTTCACATGCACTCATGGACGCACATCTTACCCCTTTCATTTATCTAGATCCAAGAGATCTTCCATCCTACCCACCGCCATGCGGGATGGGTATGTCTTTCATATTCTATGAGGCAGAACTTCCATTCTGCCACACCTCATGTCAGACGCGCACATCAGGCATGTTCGCGCTTCCATTCTTCCAGAACCTTCCATGGCTATGCACCTCATGGACTCGGCATGTTATGCCTCACCGTTACCTCATGTATTTACTATGTATATCCACGTATCGGTAGATTAGGGCCAAACATGGCCAAACCCCCATGTAGTATATAAACCCCATGAATCCATCGGCCAGAGGGCAGTCTTGTCCTCTTGGTCTTTCCCAGCCAAAGTACATCATACTCCCCTCTGTCTTCCGTCCACAAGTTATAACCTAAGCACTACACCTTAAGTGGTGGAAGGCTGGTTGTTTCAATGAGCACCCAGATCAAGTCTGTTCCATTCGGTGTCTCTGCCTAATGCTTCTATCATGTGAGCGGTGCTGGAAAGGATGAGGATATTTAACTCGTCAGGTGAGTTCTTGCCCATGTATCTGATCTGCTCAAACCCATATGATGAAGTGATTGCATGCATCTTCCACTCCTGCCACAGCCGAAAGGTCTTCTTTTGATTGCTGGCATGGTCGGAATGCATCCCTTTCAGCTTCTTGAGGAAGTTGTCAACATCCATAGAAACATTGTGACGGTGGGCAATGTAGGAGCTGCTCGCTCCTTACGTTCGTACCATCCAATTTCCCCATTTTTCATCCACAGGAAGAGCCCATACAACACAGCGTCCTGCGTCCATTCAGTCCGTGTTCGATCCATGTTCAGTCCGTGTTCAATCCGTGAGTATCCGTATTCATATCCGTATCCGTCCGTGTCCGGATTCACCGGACTAGTCTACTTTTATTTCCTTTCTTCTATTTGACCATTTCTTGATGTATCTTGATCGTTTCCTTGTCATCATTGGTTCAGTATATGCGTTGCACGATACAATTTCTTTTATTTTGATTTGGGTAGATTGTGGCGTAGCGATCCACATAGTTGAGTCCTGGGAATGCCCGGACTATAAATATTGTATCCCCTTGGTGAATCTGATATATCTCCCTTTTCCTCGCATTTTCTTTGTGTCCCTCGTCGTCCCTCGTCAACCTTGTCATTTCTTTCGTGTCCGGTCCTCATCCTTGACCGGATTGATTATATCCGCCTCTGCTTCGTCCGGATTCGTTCTCTGCACTGGGTAATGTCTCCCCAAGCGTCCTTCACTCACGACCTTACTCAGAACCCCTTGGGACGAGTCCAACACTCGCCCACCCCTTCTCTTGGTGTCTGGTAGGACCTATCCAGGTCACACCCACCAGACTCACCAACCCTTCAACTGGAGCCCACCATGAGGGGTTCTGCAAGGTCACCCAGAAGGTCGCTCAGACCAACTCCTCAGTGCCAAGAGCTCGAGGACCTTCTCTCTGAGTTTCGTCGTCTAAACCTTTCAGCAGATTCTGAGTTCTTTGCTCTGGCAACTCCGGAGAGAATTCAGCGCCACTTTCCCATGTCTCCTGACACTGATTCGCCTTTCTTCCCTGGTGGATTCGCCCACTCGACTCCTCCCTGTGCTCATCGCTCACCCGACCTCACCCCCCTTTCACCTCTGACCCCCATCCCATCCTCTTCCGAACCATCCATCTCTTGAGACCCTTCCCCCTCGCCATCCTTATCATTTTTGTTCAACAACTCCAGTGTTCCATGTGCCGCCAACAATCCCTTATCTTCGCCGCCACCTTCCTCGTCATCCTCGCCAATCTGCCTCGCCAATCTGTTATCCACCCCGAATCCGGTTAATCCGCCCGTTTTACCCGCCAACCCTTTACAGAACCCTCAACGACCAATGGCACAACAAGGCTTCCAGATGCCACTCCATGGCACCCCAAATGCTCCAAAGTTCGATGGGAAGACCGCGACTGAGCTCCCTCACTACCTCGAAGACATCGACTTTATGTGCACCGCTGCCGGACAGAACCAAGGACAAAGGATTGCTGCAGCAATCTGATACGCTGTCCTCTCAGAGGCTGAAGCATGGGAAACACTCCCAGAGGCAGTCGCCAATCCGGCGGACTGGGATGCCTTCCAGGCAGCGGTTAAGGCTCTTTACCCCGGATGCAAAGGTGCTAACTGCTATAGCCG
>JBBPLG010000372.1:0-24627 GCA_038089695.1 Xanthoconium separans | reverse complement strand
ATTAAGTGTATTGCGCACCGGACCTAGCGTTTCAAAGTCCTTATAAAGGTTTATTTAAATTATGTATCTTACCTGACTTAGCAAGTGCTTACACGACTTTATAAGAAAACCTTGAGGGTGCTGATGTGAGCTGTGCCTGCGATTTGATAGCTTTGGTTCAATTCACCGGCTGGCACTGGGCAATTGTTCATTGAAACTTTTTCAGAGACCACGCACCCATGTACATTACAAGCTTGTGGCAGTATGCAGTGCATACCAAAACCCAACAAGCGTCAGCCCATCGAGTCAGTCAGGTAGAGCTGCAAGTTTCACAGGTCGCCTTCGTTCGACTCCTGAAATGTAGAGGTGGTTCCCGTGGTCTGGAAATCTTCAATGGTAGCAATGTCGTCGACCACTGGCTGCAATGATATATATACAGTCACCCTCGTCACCAACCCGGACTGGGTGACGAACTTTCTTTCCAGCAGGCACCGTCACATCGAATATGATACGATGTTGGTTGAATTCCTTGCAATGAGGATTCTGCCTACAAGGATCGAACGGGATCAGTGTCACGACCTTGGCAAGGACTAAAAGACATATACTTGGTGAGGTGGATATGCTCGAGAACTTCAGCGTATGTGAGGTCGTCGATACGATGCTCCAAGGCTCTCACCTACCAAGACGAGTACTGAGGGTTTTGGTCCATCACAATCATGGTGCACGTCAATTCGTATCGTACTCTGCACCACTACTGATTTATGTACACGCACGACGCGCACGATCGCATACAAACACATACCGAGTACACAGATACATTCTTCATACATCGCCAACCTTTACAAAGTAAAAGAATTGATCTGGCCTGCGAAAGGGTTTCATGAGCACGATCTGCGATGGAAATCAGTAAATGGTGGCCCCAAGAAAAGAAAAGAACAAGGACGACGGACAGGCGGATTGGCTGAATGTTCGGGAGACACCGTCCACACTTGATCGGGGTCATCCTTGCGGCGGATCCTTAAATAAGCAACGTATCAGAACGCGAAGTCACTTGCCCACGCCAACTTACATGTATGCATCCGGAAAGGGCGCGGGCTCGGTGACCCACTCGACGTTGTCGGTACGTTCGACAGAAGCGACGACGTGGTTGTCCCTCAACCCGACGTAGGGATATCCGCAGAGGACAAATTCGTGGCCGGTGATTTTCCACTAGACGGCATGGAGTGAGTAGCGCAATCAGTAGTAACAAGAAACCACAATACATTCTGGCAAGGCAAACCGAGGCGGATGTCCTGGTAAGGGAGAGGAGCATCCCTGACACTTGTGGCGCTCCCGTGCGAGACAGAGACGACCTGGTATTCACCGGGGGGGAATTGATCGAACATGATGAGGTATGTCGGGGCAAGTTGTTGGTGTCAGATTTGGTTGCGAGTCGAGCATTTTATAGCCACTGGAGACTGACGTTAAATACCGGTCTGTACCCCCCCCATAGCCTCGAACCCCGCGGGGCCATGAACATCAAACTCGCTTCCCTGTTGGATACCTGCTATGAAATCCATGGGGATCTTCTTTTCCCCATTGGCATTGGGCCATCGTATGATCCGTTCAGTAGCGAACCAGGCGGTCTATAAAGTACCTCACGAAACTGCAACTATTTAGTCAATCGAGGGACCCAAATACACCAGAGATGCGACACGTGCCAGATTATGACTCACTAGAACGCGAATTATTTTACGCCATGGGCGCGTATGTAGTTCTTTTGGGGTGGTGTACGTTTGCACCATTGAGCCGTCAAAGTCGCATTACTTAACAGCATCCATGTACTTCTCCAGGATTTCTTGATCGGATCAAAGTTGATGTAATTCGGAGCTCCATGTGATGACGGTATGAGGTACGCATTGTAACGAAGCCGTGTCATGCTACACCTGAATATTCGGGCGTGCCCGCCAAGGTATAGTGTACGGGTCGCAAGTTGTTCGGTTGATAGACGGATCAGCTACAAGTAAGCGCGTCGTAAGTACATAATATCTCCAAAAAAAGCGAGAGAGCTTTTCGTGCTAGATCCGCAGAACACTGGAGTGGTCGACTTGCTTGGGGCAATGTGTGAATCTATTACATGTCAATAATCATCGATCAAGCAAGACTTCTTTTTACTCGTCTTGACCGCACGCAGAACAAAATGCTCCAGCCTCCGAGTCGGCGCTGCGTCGGTTCGGGCTCGTTCCCAATACTCGGTGCATGGATTCACAAACCCTCTGGCAGGGCCTGGTCGGGGTTCCATTTGATGCCCCTCAGAATCTAGAATGTTCACGTTCTAGCAAATTACGAATTAGATTGCCTGCGTAATGATGCCGTGCACGTGTCATGGATCAGAAGACGTAAAGCAAGCAGTGGGACAGACTGACCGACTAGCTGACCATCTGGAGCGTGTTTCTCAAAGAGAGTATCCATGATGTCAAGAAGTAAGCTCGAGCTCAGCGAGCGAATCCAGCGGAATTTTCGCGCGTCAAGGATGCTAAATTGGTCACAACCGACCACAGACCCCTCGGCATTGCCTCTCGACTTGTTAGTCAAGCGTCGATAGAAATTGGTACTTAGTCTCATTCGTTAGGAGATGGCATGCTTCCAAAGTCACACGTTTGAGATGGAGAGGCAATTCTGAGAGAAGCGGAGTTTAAACTGCTTTTCGTTTGCATTTGATGTCGTTCTTCTGTTTACCTTTGAACAGGACTGTGTTCTGGGTTCGACTGTCCGGGGCGGCCACTGCTGTCGCAAAGTACCAAAGCTTTCTCTGCGGTTTTGGCAGACAAATATTTTCGTCGAAAACGCAAAGATGTACTTGAGTTCATTGTACGGGCAAGGACACTCTGCACGCTGGAAGTTGTTGAATCATATGTGATGTATAAAGTTGGTTGATGACGGTTTGTTCCTGCCGCATCTGTTGCTTTCGGATCTTGACCAGTATCTGAACAAACAGAATAATTATTCGTGCAATTCGGTAGGAAAAATGCTGGTCTGTCGATCCGGCCGTGTGTTGTTCACCCTTGAGAACGCATGTTGACTGTTTAACTCGAACTTGAACTTGAACTGCTACAGACAGTTTCTGGACCGGACAACGGAGGATCGCTGCTGGCACGCCCTGTCCCTCAACACATCTTGTTTGTTGTAAATGACGTTTCTGGGTTGTTGTCCGAGGCCACTGCCTGTATGCCGTTCCCTTACATTACTCGAGCTCGAGGCGTGGAATACGGATAGTCTGCAGACTTGAGACTGGTATTGATATGCAGGACACCGACTCAATCCGCATGCATAGGCCCTTCTAACAACGCTTATGCGCGTTTGTAGTCATCATGAGTCCGCCCGGGCCGAAGCTGCTCCTCAGCGACGCGTCAGCTCGGCGCTTGCACAGTTCCTCACCACCGACACATTCACACAACGTATACAATGTCTACTCAACTGTTGCTTCCAGAACGGTCAGTCTCCGGTCATCACTCTCCGTGACCGTGTCTCATTCGCGCTTGTTGATGCAGCTACCGTTACATCGGGGGCGCGCTCGTCTCGGTCGTATGGGTCATGGGCTGGCAGACCATGATCGTCTCTCGGTACCGCAGGAAAGCCGGCATCGCCTATCCGCAACGCACGTCCACGTCCCCCATGTAGTATATAAGACTTGTCCCCCCTCAGGCTGACACGCCGCGGACGTTTACAGTATACGCCGAAAAAGCAGAGGCGCTGGCCTCGCCCGAAGCGCATCTCTTCAACTGTGCCCAACGCGCGCACCAACACACCCTGGAGCGCATGCCCCCGCTGCTCATCGCGTACGTCCCTACTCGAGTTGTGCTATCTCAACGCGTCGTCGTATGGGACTGACCTGGCGTGACAGGACGCTCGTGTCTGCGATAAAGTACCCCGTCTTTGCCGCCGGTGCATGTGCGTTCTGGGCATTCACCCGCGTGCTCTACACCATCGGGTACATCACGGGAAAGCCGGCCAATGTGCGCAACTCCCCCGCTGTGACATGCTTGGGACTCACGCATACATTAACAGCGCATGATTGGTAGTATTCTCGGGGAGATCCCCCTCGTTGGTACGTGTTTCTGTTGGGGTGTTTCTTGATGGGGTGTGTTGATGCATGCTCGCTCTAGGTATGCTTTTGGGGTCGACGTATGCGTCATACCAGTTGTTTATTGGCGCTTGAAAGCTATTTATACAAGTTCGAGTCACGAGGGTGATTTGCTCCTGTACGTACTGTACTCATTTGATTGTCACACGGTCGTCAGAGATTGAACTTGACACTGATTGATCGTCAGGAAATCCAGCGATGCCACGTTGCTGACGCGCATGTATTCAGGCGATTTACACCAGCAGCGTATGGAGTCAAAGCGACACAGTAGAGTCCCCTTGTCCTCATTCAGATGTACCTTGCCAGACTCTATGACTGCATTGCAAAAGTCTAACCTCGAGAAATCAATACACGTAGTATAATCGGGGTTGCCTCGATGGAAGTATTCTTATCCGTCCGAGACGGCAAGCAAGGTAAGTACCCTGCTAGTTCGCATTTGAACGCGCTTGGATTCCAGTCAGCCTTCGTACTGATTGCTGCACATGAACGGATCGCCTCAATGTCTTCTTGGACGAGGCCTGATATGCACCATGTCCCCGCACCGCACGACCGTGAAAAAGGCTCATTCAATGAAACTATTCCACATTGGGTCCAACACCTTTGGAATTCAACATATACAAACAAACACTTTTGTCAAACACCTCGGCGGCTCCCCCTACATACACGGCGCACGCTATCGCACACTTGTTGAGGTGGATGTGCTCAAGAGTTTCAGCGTGTTGCGAGGTCGTCGATACGATGGCTCCCACCCTCTCACCCAACTTATGTATGTAACAAGACGAGTACTGAGAGTTTCAGTTCCATCACATTTCAAACCTGAACACGGACGGCGGAATCATGATGATGCGCATCAATTCGAATCGTACTTTGCACCACCCTACTGATTTACGTACATACACGGTACTCGCTATCGCATGCACACATACTACACGGATACAACCTCTTCTTTACTCATCGTCAACCCTTACGAATTGGAAGAACTGATCTGTCGTGCCACGGAATGGTCTGAGCACGATCTGCGACCCAAGTCAAGTATGTAAATAGTTGCCCCAAGAAAGAAAAGGAACAAAAACGACAGACAGGAGGATTGGGCGATTGCTCTGGGGAGACCGTCCACACTTGTTGAGGGTACGGGCCATCCGCGAGGCGGAATCTGGATAGGCGAGCATCGCAATAACGTATCAGAACACGGAGTCACTTGCCATGATGCATCGCCACTTACATGTATGCATCTGCGGAGGACGCGCGCTCGATGACCCACTTTAGGTTGTCGTCACGTTCGACTGAAGCGACGACGTGGTCGTCCCTCAATCCGACGTAGGGATATCCACAGAGGCCGAACTCGCCGATGGTGATTGTCCACTAGACCACATGGAGTGAGTAGTGCAGCCAGTGAGTGACAAGAAAGTACAATACATTCTGGCAAGGCAACCCGAGACGGATGTCCTGGAAAGGAAGAGGGACATCGTTGACACTTGTGGGGCTGCCGCGCGAGACGGAGACGACCTTGTATTTACCGGAAGCGAATTGATGGAACATGGTGAGGTATATCGGGGAAAGCTGTTGGTGTCAGATTTGGTTGCGAGTTGAACATTTTATAGCCACTGGAGATTGACATTAACGGTCTGTACCCACAACGTTCTCCACAAACCCTACGGGGTCACGAACACCAAATTCGCTTGCCTGTTCGGTACCTGCTATGTTACGAATATTAGGTGCACTCAGAGGCTCTTCGTTTCCCAATTGGCATCGGACCATCGTATGATCCGTTCCGTAGCGAACAATACGTTTGGAAAGTACCTCACGAAACTGCAACTATTTAGTCACTCAAGGTACCCGAATGCACCCAAGTTGTACATGCAAGATTATGACTCACTAGGACGCGATTTATTTACGCCATGGACGCGTAGTTCTTTTAGGGTGGTGCGCGTTTGCACAATTGAGCCGCCAAAGTCGCATTACTTCATACTTCTCTGCAATCAGCACTTCTTGATCGGATCAGAATTTATATCACGAGGTAAGTTCAATGTACGCATTTTGTATAGAATAACTTGCGAAGTGGCGTCATGCTGACTATTCGACATGCCCGCCGTGGCACTATAGTGTGTACGGGTCGTTGTTCGGTCGATAGTCGGATCGACTACAAGTGCATCGTCAGCACATAATATCTCCAAAAAGAGCGAGAGAGTCAATTATCATCTATCAAGTAAGACTTTTTACTCGTCTTGACCACAAGCAAAATAATACTCGACATTCCGTCGGTTCGGGTTCGTTTCCGTGACCGCCTTGGTGGCCAAGGAGTTCAGCGGTACCAAGCCAGCGATGAAGCGCGCATTCATAAGCGTCATCGGGAGCAGCCTATGGGACGTCGAGGCAGACAATGACGCCACGCGTCCACCATGGGGGTCTCCGGCGCGCTCGAGAGGGCTTCTCGAACGAAACAATTGATGACAGCCATCCTCACAATCCATCGATACCATTGAAGACCGAAATACCCTGCTCTTCCTGAATCATAACCAATGCCTTTCTCGCGCCACGTGGGGAGGCACGGTCTGTCTCCCGCTGAACGGCCCACACGGTATGTCAACGAGTACGGTTTCAGAGACTTCTATGAGCGTCCTCAGAATGTCAGGTCGCTGTTGGAGGTATCTGCTCTTCGTTGCCAGGAGCTGTCCATCATCGATGGGTTCCCTCCTCGCGACGTGACGTTGCTCGGCAATAGCTGCCAGGAATGCAAGCCTAAAGTCTCCAGCGACCAAATCCCAAAGCCTTGCACAAATCTTGTTAAGCACGGAACGGAAACAAAAGTCGATCGTCGACTTACTTTTTGAAGAGCGCAGTGATGAATTCCACGGGCTTCTTGAGATCAAACTCGGCTTTGATATCGAACCACTGGCCCACGACGTAGCCTTGGATCACAGCCGAAAAGGGCCGAGCAGAAGTACCGCCAACTCCGAGAATGCAACGCAGGGTACCGGAAAGTTTGATCGTCTTGATGTTGACGGCTTGCGCACCAAACTTGACGATTTCCTCAAGGACTGAGATCGCCACCTCTGATGCCTTCTTCGCGATATCCAATGCTTCCCTCGCAGCGTCGAGAATCGCCGTCGACTCTTTCGCCACATCCAGCCCTGCTTTTGCCGCCTTGAAGGCAATGAATTCAACACTGTCCATCAAGCCGTCGATCGCCGCCATGGCTGCATCGTACGCGGCCATGTTTGCCTGTATGAATGCCTCGAGAGCTCCTTTAGCTGACTCGAAGGCAACGTACTTGCCTCCCTGTTTCACTCCCTCCAGGGTGGCATTGGCCGCGTCAACCGCAGCTTTGGACGTTGCATCCGCTACACGTAGCGCTTCCTGCGCTGTATCAAGACCAGCCTGCCCAGCTTTCCTGGGCGAGTTCCAAAGCCCCCCGAGCGGTCTCAACGCCAGCCTCTTGCGCGAGATATTCTGTGCTCGTCAAGATAGCACGAGCAGCATTCAGGACGCCAGTGGCAATAGCCTTTGCTGCCTCCAAAGCCCCAACCTTAATCCAGAGACCGGGAATGGCGATTTTCTTCCAAAATTCCCACCGTGATGCGTTCTCGTATTCACGGATGGTCTTCTTTGTACTGTTGATTTCATACTGGATGCCGTCGACCTTCCGCTGAGCGTTATCGATATCCCGTTTTGCATTTCCAAAGGCTCTGGACAGCTCCCGTTCTGCGTCATCGAGCTTTCGTTGTGCACGGTTGATCCCATTGTTCATCTCTCGTCTAGCACTCTCGACGCCATTCTGAGCAGTTCTTAAAGCGGACGCGCGGTCTTGGTTGGCTTGATTGACTTTCCTCTGAGCGTCGCTCAAGGCATCCTCGTACTCCTTGCGAGCCTTGTCTATCTCGCCCTGCAGCCGAATGATCTCCTTGCGATAGTTGTCGATAACGGGTTGACTGGAGTCGCGGATAGTTTTCTCGTATGATTTCCACTTCTTCTCTGCATCCTCAACTTTTTTCTCTGCATCCGCGATTGCGTCCTCCCATTGTTTCTTGGCCTCGTCGACCTTCTTGTGTGCAGTTTCCTCTCAGAGTCTGGAATGTTCACGTTGTAACAAATTACGAGTTAGATCGCGAAATGATGGTGCACGCGTCATGGATCAGAGGACGTCAAATAAGGGGTGGGGCGGACTGACCGACTAGTTGACCATGTTTCTCAGAGAGTATCCATAATGTCAAGAACAAATTTGATCCAGCAGGATTTTCGCCTGTTAAGGATGATAAGTTGGTCACAAGATCTCAGTCGGTTCGTCACACCAGCAACCTTGGACACTCGGCATTGTCTTGCGAGTCCTCGCCTACAAGGCCCAAGCATTAGTCAAGCATCGATGAAAATTGATAGTCTCATTCGTTGGGAGATGACATTCCAAGTTCCAACGTCAGAGAAACGATGCTGCGGAGTTTGAACCTCTTTTGATGTTCGCCTCTGAACTGAGTACTGAGGCCTTGAGGAACCGCTGCAGGCACGACCGTGTTCTGGCCATGATCAAGATGACTCTTCACCTCGGCCACTGTCACATAGTACCAAGCTTTCTCTGCGATTGTGCCAAGACGAATACTTTTTGCCGAACAAGTAAAAGGACGCTTTGCAAAGCGGAAATTGTCGACTCATATGTGGTGTAGATGTCCCTGCCATTTGTTGCTGTCTGATCTCGTGCAATTCGGTAGCTTCGTCGATCTGGCCGTGTCCGTTTCAGCAAATATCGCTGCGACGTTTGTAACCTCCGGGCCGAATCTGCTTCTCAAGATGCGGCCGTTGCCCGAGCGGCGCAATTTTTGTAAGAACACATTCTTTCTCAAGGCCTCACCACCAACACATGCACGAAACGCGTACAATGTCCGTTACGTCGCGGGCGCGCTCGTCTCGGTCGTATGGGTCATGGGCTAGCAAACCATGATCGTCTCCCGGTACCAGGAAAGTAGACATCACCTATCCGCAACGTACGTCCACGTCCCCCACGTGCATAAATGATATGCATAACCACCCGGCGTTCGCAGTATACGCCGAAAAGGCAGAGGCGCTGACGTCGTCCGAAGCGCACCTCTTCAACTGTGCCCAACGCACACACCAAAACACTCAGCTGGAGCGCGTGCCCCCGCTGCTCACCGCGTATGTCCCTATGAACTCCAGCGGGACTAACGGGGCGTTACAGGACGCTCGTCTTCGCCGCCGGTGCGTGTGCGTTCAGCCGTGTATTGTACACCATCAGGTATGTCACGGGAATGCCGGCCAGGGTGCGCTACTCCCCTCGCCGTGACATACTTGGGACTCACGCATACATTGACAGCGCATCATTGACAACGGTCTCGGGGATTTCTGGATGGGGTGTGTTGATGCATGCTCACTCTAGGTTTGCTTTGGGGGTCGACATACGCGTCATACCAGTTATTCATTGGCGCTTGAAAGGTATTTATGCCAGTTCAAGTCCTGAGGGTTGCTTGCTCCTGTACTTGGTGCACTTCGTCGCGTTACTATATGTTAATTTGATTGTCGCGCTATCGTCAGAGACTGGGCCGACACAGAGTGATTGCCAGCAAATCCAGCGATGCCCGCGGTGCTGACGTGCGTATATCAAGCGACTACACCAGCAGCGTATCGTGCCGCGTTCAATGATGGCGATAGCACGCCGCTTGCCCATGTACATACCATGGTTCAGACGATGACTTGTACGGCCGAAATAAGCATCTGCGATCTATCCTCGAGCCATCATACCCTCGCTGGACTCTCTCGCACACATCAGCTATACATTCATTGTTATGCACAAGGTTGAGCAGGAGCTCTGCGCCACGTGCGTTATACTACAAGCAGTGACTCGGACATTGCACTGTTCTTCGAGAAAGAAAGAAAAATGATGATCAAGCGAGCCACTTCGTCATGTAATTCAGTGCAGCCTCCTGAACGTCATGGACCGTCTTGTCGACGAGTCCATTCTGAACGGACAGATCCGAAGCGAGGAACCCGTCGCTCTCATAAACGGGTTGCATTCTCCTGTACATCGGCTTCAACCCCTCCGCCGACACGGTCACATCGCGCCAAGGATCCCCTGTTGCACGTTGAGCGACACCACCCATAGTTTACATGAAACTGGAGGGGAAAAAAAAAGGTACGCACGAACACCGGTGGCGAAAAAGACTCTGTCCACCTTGACCTTCCGCCCTCCGTACATGTGATTCACAATGTCGACCGATGGCGTCGGAGGAGAGGAAAACTTATCCGGGAAGAAGTTGACACACATTCTCTACGAGTCGCGTCCACGGTGATCAGTAACGTCTGTACGCAGCGACGCTCGGGCACGCACCTCGAAGTAGTCGGGTTGTATGATACGACTAACGATGGTGGGTCGTCCCGGAGGGGGAGCGTCTTGGTACCACCCAACCTGGTTGCACACCATCCAGGCCCACGAACGATCTGGATTGTTCACAGCGGTGTTCCTCCAAGTCGATTCAGTCGCATTGTATGTTCCGAGACATGTCCTGCCAACAGCAGCACATCAGTCTACATCCGAGTCATGTCAATTAAGTAGCTTACTCCACGTCGAGTGTATCGCACACTAAATCAATGAACGAGGTCAAATGGTGTCTGATTTTCATGGATTGATTGAACTTGCCATGTTTGTAGTAGCTAGTTTTCCAGAACGTGCCCCATGCCTTGATGGCGTGCTCAACGCCCCATCCATGCGAGGCTGCAGAGATACCGTCCTTGACTTCAAGTTGGTCGCAAAAGTGGTAGAAGAGCCCGGGAGGTTCACTGTAAGGTTGCAACGTCTGCCAATCTTGCAGGTTTGACATCACTATATTGATGTCGTCTCATTATCAACCACGCGTTGTAGGAAGGTTAACTCACGGGCACTAGCAAAATCCTCGACATGAGTGAGACGACCAAGTCCGAAATCATTCATCATATCTTGTATGGCAGTCATATTCTTCTCGTTGTAGATCTTGTCAAGGTACTCAACGACGTCTCGAACGTCTGAAGAACAATTCCGGGGCATGTGTTTACCGATTGGTTTGAAGTAGTTGTAAAAATTGCTACTCATTTGTGAGGGGGGACACTAAAAGACAGCGGTGCAAGTAAACACGTACGTCATGGCTTCCACCACAGCAGACGATGCGTAGCCAGCACGGAAAATACCCGGCCGGCTATTCGTTACGCATCAACGAATGAACATTGAAACTTCATGGAATAGACATACTTGGCCATTGTCCAACTCACGAGAGCACCTATACGCACATGTTTCAGCAATGTATTGACCACATATCTATACGTTACTACCCACCAGAATAGCCACCGCCAACCAAGACCCAGTGAGTCATGTTAAGCTTGAGTCGGACATCATTACCATGGGGCATGGGAAGGTCGAAATTCTGCGCAAAGTAGACAAGGTCTTCGATAGCTTGTTGGATTGTCAGAAGCTCGAGACTCTGGGAAGTAAGGTTATTATAAGGGTTGGAATCGCCAAAGAATCGGTGCTCTATGACAATTGTGGCTCCGTGTTGTTGCTGAGCGATCAAGCCGCTGATAGTTTTATTGGTGAGGAAAGCCCGATCTGCGAGGGTATCAAGAGATACGTCAAGGGTAGAGCTGCGAAACCATACAGTGACTAGCGTCTGCTCCCCCTGGGGTCATGAGTATGATCGGGCCACCTGCATATATTTTGGCTCATAAGCTTGAACGACGACAAGGAACAGCAAGATTATACCATTTTTGTAAAATTCAAGGTTCATCCAATAACGTTGCTTAAACGTGCCGAGACTAGGCTTGTTGTGGTCAATCAGTTGATCAAATGTATATGTGGTGTTGAGCGGGGGTAGGACCGTTCCATTTTGGGCGACCGGCGTATATTCGGTGAAAGAAACCTGCGGCACGACGGGTGTCGCGCGCCTTAGGACATTTTGAATTGCGGCATCCACGGAAGGGATGACGAGTAACGCTGCCAGCGCAGTGGTGAGTAACATCCCTTTACGGAAGTCCTTGGAAGGTATCTGTGAGGAAGTGGTGGGGGTAAGTCACCCACGTTCGGCAGCCAGGCTTATATAGAATATGGTCGGATCGATGGACAGCTGAGATTGACCACGAAGCCAATGGCCGCGGGATGCCATGCCGCTAGTATCGCCCCATTTTTGGACGAGTCTGACTGGCACTGCGTTCCAGCCGCCGCGGGGCAGAATGCTAGCCTCGCAACCAGACGTTGAATACAGGGGTGCATCTCGGGTGTGTTCAGATTCAGTGTCAACCCCCAACGCCGCCGAGTCACGGAATACTACTTGTAGCCAGCCGTTTTCGTATGGCCACCGTACCTCAGTACCTCGGGCAATTGCGGGCGAGACGCTAAAGTGTCTGGGACAGGAACACTGACCGATTACAGCGGTCCAATATAGCCCGATATCACTCACTATGTAGTATATCACCTTCTAGATATTCCCTTGTCTATGCCTGGCCCTGGACCTCGGGGTAGTACGCGATGTGTTCAGATTTCATCTCACGTTTCATCTGGGCTAATAAGCTGATTCCGACCCGTCGGCCATAGCTGTAGACACGACCTCCTCACTAAATCCTGGCAGGAAGTCAAGCGACACGGTCCTGTAAGAGTCCTCGTAGTAAGCGACGTCGGTCAATAAGAATGAAACAAACCGTGCTGACAATTTTCATCTCGTTTTTCATCCAATTGTGTACTTAGGGGTAAAACGGATAACAGCTGTCATAGTGCGACAGAACATCCTCACTGAACCCTGGCGGGGAAGTCGGGTGGCACCGGTAGACTCTGCGATGTCTGCGAGGACTCCGAGGAGCGGCGATGATTCACCTCCATTCGACTTGCGATGATTACGCTGCGTGGCGAAGTTGGAGGGCGATTTGAAAGGTTCCTGCGACTCAAACTTGTAATCAATGCCGCGAAGCTGTCACAAGAAATAACGAGAAAGGACGGCGAACTTGTAAGAGCATGGATTGGATTCTAGTCTTGGTCACAGCGCCAACCCTCAATATCGAAATTTATTCAAGGTTGTCAGGTATGCCTTCAAGGTGACTTGGAGAATAGGGAATTCAAGTTTCACTGACAGAATCAAATCGATCGTTCACACGTTCCTCTTGTTGTTGCCTTTCGACCTCTTCGGGGTCATGGTAGAAGAACATGTCGACCATGACGTCCCAGTTGTTTGGGGTATGGGGAACAGTGCTGCGCAGCCCGAGTACTTCCCAGGCGAGCAACCACCAGATGAGACCAATAGAATGACGGGGTCTTGCTGCCATTTGTGGGAATGGCGACGTCACCATAGACAAAACGGGGGAGCGTGAAATGGGGGAGCGCCAATGACTCACGGTGCTGTAAGCCGGCTTCTATGTGCCTAAGCTGTAAACAGAGTTAAACGACGCAAAGTCCACGTATGTCAACCACATACCAGAATCATTCTCAAAGTTATAATTTTCCAAGCACTCGAACAGTGTTCTATTACCTGCCCACGGCGGACAGACGTAACCAGGGAATGGTCCGAATCCGTCTGCAATACCATACAAAAGCATAACGTTGCAGTGCCAAAGCCCAGCCCAAACTTTGAGCTCGCGATTAATGGCCTGGAAAAGCTGTTTCAGAGCGGAGGTCGGAAAGATAGCGGTCGGTCCCAGAGTCCGTTGCCATGGTTCCAAGACATCTGCCCGACTCGGACAGTCTCACCTGTTTTCCCACAGAGTTTTGGGCTACTCGCGAGCTGTCGTGAAATGGACTGCAGGCATCCATTACACTGACTTGGCCGGATGTCTCAGGTCTTTTGCGTCCTTTTTGATGTCGGGTTCGAACATGGTGCAAGACGAGTATCACACCGCACTGTGTGCATTGAAGGCGAACAAATACCGCCGTGGGTACGTGACAGGACAGCCCGCCATCAGTGCGGATTGACTCTCAAATTTGGTTCGTGATCATTCGTGATGATGATGCCAGCGCCAATGTGTTGCAAGGGAAAGGCGCGTTCCGCGTATACGCGCTCGTCAGGCTTCTTGGACAGAAGCATCTGCAGTATGACGAGCGACGCCACGTGCTGTTTCACAGAGACGGTGCTACATTCCACTCTCTCCTTGATATGACAACCAAGAACCACGCCGTTCTGTCTATCGTCACCAGCCAAAAAGTCAGGTTTCTGTTAACGACTCAGACGATTGCTCTTCTGCTAGTAGGTCGCCCCAAATCTGAGTTACTCACACAAATTCTCTTCTCCCTCCTCCTCGTCCGAGTCATCCCCCGAATTATAGTCACCTTCGTAATCGTCTTTGGAAGCAGGATATATGCTCTCGCTCACTACTTGGACAGCACCATCGCCCCATGCCATCACCAGGTCCACACCGTCATCGCCAACGTAACACCGATGCATGGTGAGACGACCTCGGACGCCCTGGCGTTTAGACAGTATGTCGAAAAGTTCGCTGCGCGTCATGGCAGGCCCAAACAGACTGGAATGACCCTCTTCCGGTAAGAATGTGATGCCGAAGAGCTTTATTTTGTTCAGATATGGCACTACAACATCACTTTGGCCTGGATCTCCGGTGGAAAGCGCTTGATCGCTCGTGTCGGGATAGATCCCGAGGTCGGAGAGATCCGGCATGTAGCCACTATACAATCTGATGCGCCGCATATCTTGAAGGTATTCCAGCATCCTACTCCAAAAGATTGTCGAGCATGAAGGTGTAATGGCCCAAAGATCCTGAGCGCTTGAGAGAGGTAGGACATGACAAATGTCGCAGAGGATGCGATCTATGCCAATGCTTGCTCCTAGGTCCAAACTAAGCTCAAAAGAAAATATGGGATCGACTGCCTGCCTGTAGCCTAACATGGGGTTGAAGTAGCGTGTGGATCGGTTGCACACGAGATGCGCGTGAGAAGAAGACACAAAGTTGAAAAAGATTGAACGGAATATTGGGATGGATGGTTCCTTTTCATCGGCCACATTGTTGTATCTTTGCGCCAGAAGTGAACGGAGCAGGGAAATGTGATTATCGGTGAAGGGATCATGGTGCCATTGCTCGGCCTGAAGCGGGGAAAAACATGTTAGCGAGACCTTTGCGTTCAATGAAAAGTCTACGCAGGAAAGGAATCCAACCACTGTCGAAAGTGAATCGACTATCAGAAGGTGAGAAAGATGGGGTAGATCGACTTTTTTATGAACCACTGTGCTAGACTGAAAGCGAGTGGTGTTGGCGAATATATTCTTGAGATAAAGACATTTAAGGCCTTGTAACAAGTTCAATGTGGGTAGGAACTCTTCCATGTTTGGACGAAGGGAGTAAGGGGGAATGGATAGACAGAGAGTCGTCAAGGAATCCAGCTTGGACGAGCGCAGCAGCACCGGGCAGTTCTTGAGTTCGAGTGTACGGAGGGCTGGAGCATCAATTTGAAAGAGTGGTGAGGGCCACTCCAGAGGCTCAAAGACCGATATGGACAAGTCTGCCAGGCGAGGAGTGGAAGAGGAGAATTTGGAAAGAATGTGATGGGCAAGCGATGCTGGGAGCTCCAGGTCTAGGATTTTAATTCGTTCTACGTGGTCCAACACTTTCTCAAGAAAGATCCGCAATTTGGATGGATCGAGAAAAAGAAAGATGCAGCGGACGCGTAACCTCAGCGATGCGGATTGCGATCTGGCCAATAACACTTCCGTCCAGTGTTGCGATCTGATGAAGATGTAGGCCCAAAAGGTTGGGCACGCCAATGACACTTCTCGCCAATGACGGCAAACATATGAGATGTTAATCCAGGAAGGCAGGGTCCACGGTGCGCATATGACGTGCTGGTAGTAAGAGTCATCAACACAGCGGATGAATATGTCTCCCAGGATGTCAGAAGGAAGGCGATAGACGGGAGGATGGGTATTTCCTAAAGTACAAGCTCCGACCTGGGCTAGGGTCGAGTCCATGGCGGGCTGATTGGTCTTCAGGAAATGACGTTTCAAACGAGCAAAAGAAGGGCAGAGTGTGATTCAGTGCGATCAGAGTCCAGAGCAGGGTGACCATTGCTACCACTGGCTTACCGGTTGCAAGATCGTTCGAGATCAGTGTGGTACTTTGATAAGACGTACAGTGATTATTACAACCAGTTCAATTTCCGATAAACTCATCGTCGGGTACTCCCGCTGTCACCATCTTTGCTCCCCTTGCCTCATCGACTCGGTGTAAAGTCGCTCAGCATCGTCTCGTATTCCGGATAACGTGGCTGTTTTCTTGCTAGAGTCGGTGCTCATTGTTGCTACTCCCGGAGCTGCTTAGCAACGATTCTTAGCACTTGGCCGAGTGAGTGTCCGGACGCGTCAGCGCTTGTGTCAATGCTCAGCGCTCAGCGCTCAGGTTGCGCTCAGCTCACCACGAAACACGCACAAATAGCTACTCAGCTGTTGCTTCCAGAGGACTCACTCGTCTGTTCATCCTCTCACTACGTCTCATTCACTCTTGTTGATGCAACTACGTCGCGGGGGCGCTTGTCTCGGTCGTGTGGGTGGACAGCTTGGTTCGCCCGTACAACTTGGTTTTGTCATAGGTTCCACTAGTCGTCCCTTCGTGGCAAAGCCTTCGTTAGGCATCGTTGTGCGCCATACTACCGTGACCTCCTCGGAATCCGTTTATCGATGATTTGGGTTGATAGAGGTAATGTCTGGCATTGGCATCGCGTAACCGCAACGTATGTCCCCGTTCCGCACGCAAAATCACTCCAGACGACTAATACTGCTGTGCATCCATCTATAGTTTACGCAGAAAAGGCAGAGACGCAAGCATCACGCCCAGCCCATCTCTTCAACTGTGCCCAACGCGCACGCCAAAACACCCTGGAGCTCATCCCCACCATGAACCTCTTCACTTACGCAAATCTCCAGTCGCGATCGAGTGGCTGCCAGGATAAGACACTCGCGTCTGCGGTCAAGCATCCCGTCTTCGCTGCGAGCGCGTGTGTTCTGGTCTTGACGCGCGTGTTGTACACCGTTTTCCACGCGCGATGTGGACCCGAATTTGTCGCATGGTGCTCACGTATTATATGTATGCTTGCAGCGAAACTGGTTTGGAAGCATTCTCGGGGAGTTCTTCCTCATCGGTGTGTGCCATAGCTCGGATCGGCGACGTAGAATGTGCTAGGTTCGCCTGGGATCGACGTACGTGTCGTACCAGTCGTTGGTCGGTGCTTGAAAGGTGTCCCATGTGCAACTTTGAGCGACGGGGGGATGCCTCCGTACTCGGCGTCATAGCTACAGGATGGAGATTACGTATGCGTTGTTTGATCGGCGGAATGTCCGTAATTTACCTCTGGCCTCCCGATAGAAGATGGGTTGGATCTCTGTCGTTCCATATGATTATCAAATGGTGGTTGATCACACCGTGGACGAAACCTATACCGAGCAATGCACAAATTTAAACTGAGTTAAGAGCCCGCGGCTCCGTCGCGCTGCCCATCAGAGATGTCTGGCGTCACCGAAACCAAGCAAGGAGCAAATATGTATATTGTCTGAACGAGAGGCTAAATGCATTTCGTTGTCTATTCCCAGGAATATCACTCACAGGGACACAGAAACCTATGCATCATCCTTCATTGGACTGGAAGCCCGTCGAACGTCCCACACCGGTGAGCACACTTTTGGAGCTGATTTAACGCATGTTGGGCGTGTGCGAGCCGCTCGTCCAGCTTGGTCTGCTTCCGACAAGCTTCTTCAATCTGCTCCTTCACGGTCAATTCATTGGCTAGAATCTGTCTTTGGCGTTGTGGGTGCTTCTCGGCCAACTGTGCCATCAGATGACTTTTTCTACTATCCATCTCCATCCCTAGCGTCAGGCACTTTTCCTCGGCAACTTCCACGTACTCCGCGAGCAGCTTTTTCTTCTCCTCTATATCGGTTTGAGCATCCTTGAGAGCTGTTGATCGCAATTTCCCTGTCGTCCTTGGTAAGTGACACCCTTTGCGCCAGACCTTCACCCTCCCCGCCAACTCAGCCTGTAACGCGAGATCGTTCATCCTGGCTGCCCTCTCCATCTCTCGCTTCAATTCCACCAGCGTTTCAGAGCGCGTGGAACATGCGGAGATGCTTGCGAGACATGCCGCCGACGCGGGGATTGGACTCTATGCGGTGCATGTAGAGGATCCCGTTGAGCGTGCGTCGTTGACTGTGTCAAGTCAAATAATCCAAGGTGGATCACGAGGTTGCGCTAACGGAGGGAACAGTTGCAAGGACATATGCTCACCCGCTCTCGAGCTCTAAGAAACGCACGATTTGCTCGAGAATGTCCGTGTCGGTGATGCCCTCGCGGGAGTCGTTGAAACCGGGCGTGTCGATGAGCATCACAAAGAGACCAGTCTTGTCACCGTGCACGTATCAATGCGCCGTCTGGATATCGGACGTCTCGGACTCGGGATTGTAGCCGATGCGAATGCGTGCGTCGTTGGTCAGAAGACGGACGAACTGCATGTCGGCTTGAAACGCAGATACAGATCTTCAAGCTGCACCGCTCACCGTCGATTTTCTTACTCATACCTCCAACTCAGAATTGAGTCCAAGACAGCACTGTGGAGCGTGGCCAAGGTGCATTTCTCAGGACAAGATAGTATCAACGAGATCATGCTTGTCAAATGAGGATACAATTCCATACTTCGCTGTGGACAGCGCTATTGAAATATGACATACACTCATACACCCCACGTACACAAGTATTTGTACAGACCTATTCTTAGACTGCTACGTACGCGAATAGTTGATCTGGGGTCGGACCATCGGGACCAAGCGGGGCGACGGTAACCTACAATATGAATCAGAAACAACATCCATATGAAGAGATGAACTACTGACACGCAAGTCGGCAGATGCAGTCCACACCATATTTGGGTCACTCGCGAGCTTGATTCTGAAGAGTGATCAATGGATCTGAACACATGCACAGAATACACACCGCTTACATGTATGCACCGTTATACTCGGTGGATATCCACTTGCGTCTATCCCCAGAGTCGGTGGAAACTACCACCATGTTGCCTCTCAACCCGATGTAGGGGTATCCACATAAGGTGTACGTGCGATCAGTGATCTCCCACTACGGCCGGTGCAGTGAGCAGTGCCATCCGCGTGTAAAAGAGGAAATTGCGTACAGTATCGCAGGGCAGGCCGAGGCGGAGGACCTGCCAAGGCAGGCGTGCGGGCATGACGCTTGTAGGAAGCCCGCTGGCGATGCCGCCAGTAGAGACGAGTTTGTATGAACCGGGAGGGAGGGTGGCAAACATGGTGAACTTGGTTGGGGAAGGTTGATGGGGTCAGTTGTGCTACGAGAGTGGTCTGTTTTATGGTCCTTCGATGCTGACGTAGACAAACCGTAATTGTACCCTTCTGCACACCTCAAACCCCGCAGGGATCTAGTCTCACGCCCGAGATCAATTTCGCTTCCCTGTCTGGCGCTCGACTTGTTTTCCTATCATACAAGGATGATCATCCAGCGATTTAAACCAGAGAAGGTCTAGAACGCATGTATACAACTTCAAATATCATGACTCACTAGGATGCAATTTCTTTATCCCATGGAGCGACGTTCTTTTTGGGCACACAGTGCATTTGCGTCGCTGAATCGCCAAAGTTCGTAAGTTGTTCGGGTGATAATCGGATCCGCTACAACTGCATCATTATATCAGTAATATCCCCCAAAATAGCACCCTCTTGATCTCATGCCCGCCCAAGATCCACACAACGCTGGAGTGATAAGTTCACTTGGAAGATTACATGAACCTAGATACGTGGTGTTTATCCATTAGATCCAAGCTTAGTACTCATCCTGACACTGTAACGAACCGTTCGGCGATACGACCGGTCGTCGTATTGAACATTTCCCCCTACGAAACGCCACAGACCCCGTCCCGCGCACAGAATAATACTCGGTACTGCGTCGGTTCGCGCTCGCTCCCGGTCTTGAAGTAAATTTAATTTACAGACTCATTTTGGGGGAGTCCGGATCTCATTTGATGCTTCTAGAAAGAATCATTCTGGGGTTTTACGGCGCAAGCACCGTGAGTTCACCGGGTTTTACCCGTCAAGACTACTATCAGTCGTAATGCTTTTTAGTGTACGTTGCATGAGAACGTCAAGTTACACTCTACCTGTTTAGTAGATACAGACGAGCGATCAAGCGGCAAGCACTAGGCGACAATCTGGCACTCATGGTCGTCAGCATTCAAGCCTGTCGTGATGCGGTGGCCGACTAAGTCTTTCACGAGAGTGAAAGCAAGCCCAACTCCGCTCGGCATATCCCAGTCTATATGATTTACATCATTCAGGTCTAGCCTTGACGAATGGTGGACATAGCTCCGTGACCCTTTCCGGATGTATGGCCGAGCAAGTTTAGTTTTCACTGGCTTAGTCGGACGTGGCCTATAAAATTGAATGGGCATATATGTTCAAGCTACGACATGCGTGCAACGTTTACTATACTAGTACGTCTATCGCCGTGGCTTGTGTTTCATTCGAGAATATCTCTTCTCGCCTCTGCACGACAGGAATATCATACGTGAACCAAGTTTCCTTGGGTCAGGTGGCATGAGCGGCAACATCTTCATGCTCGCCTTACGACCTCCTTGGTCTATCCACGCTTGCCCTTCGTCCGAAAACGGCGGCGGCTGCACGATATCGGACAAGTCGATGGGCCGAGTCGCGAAGAAAATTTTCAGGTAGCCAACGTCGACATCCTGGCCATCCTCTAGCGAATAGCTGAACGGCGCAATTCCTTCCGGCCCGTATCCGATCGTGCAGGTCCCATTCCGTTTCAACGGTACTTTAGGGCTACCAACGATCGACTGGGTGTAGTATGGGGCTGGACGATATCAACGAGGACTAGACGAACAATCAGTGGATCCGCCCACCTATGCTCAAACTGCTATTATTGAACAAGAACGCGTTCAGGTATAGGTCTCGCGGCGTCTTGTTCGTGAGCTTGATCCCGTACATCGCCTCCGAGTCGACAACAAAGTCGATGACAATTGAATTTTCCGCATTCAGGTCCCTCTTGCAAATTCCTAGTTCATCGGGGACGAGAACTGCCATTCCGTATTCGTCGTACTCGTCATCTGACTCTCGAAGCAAGTAGAAATCAACAGTCACTCCTTTGTTGGTATCCAGATGATTCTTTGTGATGTCAAGGTACCAATAGTAGTGCGCGAAAGCACCCAAGGCGTGAGTAAGGCGATCGAGAGTAGTCTTGAAGAAGAGATCTGACATCCCGAATCGTTTCAACTGTTGATCTAGGACTGTAAGAACGATCAAATCGTCTTCCATCGCTACTTCCAGCTTCGCGTCCTTGACGTCCTCGACGAGACGGAAGTTGGGGGCAGTCGTGCCATTGATATCAGTCCGCCGAGCGATCTCCTCGAACACGAAAGAGAGGCTTCCTCCAGGAGTCAGGTAAAGCGGCAAGTTTCCTACACGGGTCACCTTCGCGAACGAAGGATTTGTGAACTGTGTAGAGGTGATTCCCGTAGTCTGGAAATCTTGGATGGCAGCAATGTCGTCGACCACTATAACACCCAGTTTTTGCTTCTTGACATTGTACAGGGTGAACTCGACCCCACGTGCAACACCGTGAGCCAAACCGGCTGCAATGATATAGTTACCCTTGTCATCGATCCGGACTGAGTGGCGAACTTGTCTTCCAGCAGGCACCATCACATCGAATATAATCCGATGCTGGTTGAACCCTTCGCAACGAGGATTCTGCCTATAAGAATCAAATGAGTCAGTGTCACGTCCTTTGTAAGGACTGAAAGACCTATACTTGGTGAGGTGGATGTGTTCGAGAACTTCAGCGTACGTGAGGTCGTCGATGGCGCAGTTCTTGAGCGTTTCCAAAAGCGCGGTGGTGAACTGACCGCGTCCTTGGTGTTCGTACGCGAGTTCGCTCTCGCCGCAGGCAGCCAAAAGGACGTGCGATTGGAGCCCATGACTGGCGAAACCCGGGTGTATTTTCCCAGCGCGTTCCCCCCAGATGTCTTGATCCAGGTCTCCGGAAACGGTATGATCAATCTCGATCGTGCGGGGCACATATCCATCGCTGACAAGTCTCGTCCCGGAAGCAGAATGACAACAGTCAAAGATGACAGTCTGCACGCATCACCATCGTAAACGGTAGATAAGAACATGACATAGTACGTACGATATTATCACCTTTCGCTTTGGCGATATTCCCGATCAAACAACCAACCGTGCGGTCAGGGATGGGGGGGATGGTGGTGCCTTGGTAATCTTGAGCAAGGACGCACTGAATCTTGCTCTCTGGCGCCCCCCACCACGTCCAAGACACAGGCGCGGGCAGCTCTCCCCCATGTCCGGCATAAAAGATCACGATCGGATACCCTTTCTTGATCCGTCCATCGTGTTGCAAGTCTTTGCAGGCCTGAATGATGGCGACGCGGGTCGCGTCGCGGTCGAAGAGCGTGCGGATATGATCTGATGGCACCTCGAGTACCTGTTCCAGATACTGTTTCAGCGCGTTTGCGTCCGCGACAGCCCCGCGTAATTTCCGACAGTGGATGTAGTCGTCGATGCCGATGATCAATGCGAACATGTTCTCTTTGAATCTGCTCAAACGATCGACTAGGGAGCGCATGTTGATGGAGGATGTTCGAGTCGCACGCGGCTTGAGCTTGGACGATGCCCCAGTGGGAGGTAAAAGCGGGTCTGCTATCTGACATCACTTACCGCGCGTTATTCCGAAATCCGCGTGAGTGCACAGTCCGAGTCGACTCGGAGTTCAAGTCGTTTATTGGGCCGATCGGAACAGCACAGTGCCACGAACGGATTGAACCCAGAGTCCACTGATGCAACACCTGAGTTACTACGGTCTCAGGATTCAAGTCATTCAAGTCTCTCATTTCACCGGCACAGTACGTACTGAGACACGGCTTTCACGCCAACTACCAATGATACTACCACATACAACGCGCTTGGTTCGCCTGACTTCACACTTAATCCTACGAGTTGACTGGTACAAACTTGAACAATTGATCCTTTGTGGGCTCCTTGGGGTTGATTTTCGCGATGATGATCTACGACATGAATCAGAAGATTGGCATATCGATTGGTCAACTATAACTGACTTCAGGGTTGGCTGACAGATCTGGAGAGACCATCCAGCCCTTGCTTGGGTCATCCTTTAGCTGGATCCTGGATGTAACGAACACGTCATCAAAACACAGAATCGTTACCAAAGATGCCGAGTCACCGCACTCACGTGTATCCATCTTCGTATCGACTGACAAGCCAGTCTCGTTCGTCTTCGGAGTCAACGGAAACGATGAGTTTGTCGTCCCTTACCCCCGTGTAGAGGTATCCTTCTAGGCTGAAGCGAACAACGAGCGCAGCAACTTCCTTGACTTGCCACTACAGGTTAGTATAAAGTGAGCGCTGCAGTCGAGATCGAAACGAGGAACTGCAATACAGTTTGAACGGGAAAGTCGAGGTGAACGTTCTGGAAGGGTAACTTCGTGTAGTTTATGCCAGTGGGGCGCTTGAACTCCGGGTTGATAAGAGAGACAATTTGGTATGTACCAGGATGGAAGCTAGTAGACATTGAGAGAGTCTGATCGGGGAAAGTTGTTGCTGGCCAGGTATACTATGCAAGTCGTTCATTTTATAGACATCAAGAAGACATTGACACATACCCATTTTGCACATCTGTACGCCGGCGGTGATCTGTGATGCTCCGTTTGCACACCGATTATCAACTGAACGGATACTAGCAGAAAAACTTTTACGCTATGTGGTGTTCTTTTGGGGTGTCGGTGGTGCACGTTTGCAAGCGGTATTGCATTGCCAGGTCCCGAATTTGTATGCATGACGGTATATTACTCAAATCAAGATGCAACCGTTACCTAGAGTTCAAATGCTTGGACGTCACCGCGTCGCCACCAACGCATCGTGCTTGTTGCATGGTCAATTACAGTCCAGGCAACGTAGGTACGAAACGTTACCGCGGGGATCGGCATCGGCCGGTTCATGGAATACTACGTCTTCCATTCCACGTCTTCTTCGGGTCCCCGTGGTTGCGGTCCGGCCTGAGGCTAGCAGATATTTGTTTGGCTGATAATCGGATCGATCACGAACGAGCTGCAAGCTACTAGTAGTACCCCTCAGGCTAGGCCAGGATTGTCGACGTGTTTTCACATTGTGCAAGCCCTCTAGTCTAAGTTCCGATGGGACATGAGGACTTGTACATTTCGTGACCTAAAGATGACCCGATTTACGTGCTGAAAAACAGGGTGTAAGTAAATCCCCTTTGGGGGATGCAAAAATCCATCGTTGACAATTACGACTCATCTTGACATGCGTCGCTTCAAGTTCGCCTGTGAGGCTTGTGACTTTGTGCTCTTTGAGCCCATTGGAGCGTTCCTGCCATCAGAAAGCGAAGAATAAGCGTTTTTCTAGCTTTGGGATCACCATACACATTTCCCTATGTATTCGCGTCTGCTGCTTCTTGATCGAAGAAAGTTGGACGGCTAGAATTTT
>JBBPLG010000371.1:0-24716 GCA_038089695.1 Xanthoconium separans | reverse complement strand
GGTGACCTGATTGGCAATGAGATCATTCGGAGAGCGATCTCTAAGGCAAGTAGCATGCGTCCATGGACGCTCAGACAGCACCCGAAGGCACTCAGGCACCTACCTCTAGGACGTATACATCAAAACTTGCAAGGGCACGTTGCTGCGTCATGCAGGATCTTGAACTGTCGCTAGTACTGCTTCGTGTCGGAAAATGTGTGTCAGCACTTGCCCTGCCGAACATTCCTGGACCCGTACGCGGGCCCCAACTTTTTTTCACAGGTGTAGCACGACCTCATTCGCCGCCTCTACAGGGCCAGCCATCACAGTGACAATCAGATTGTATAGGGAGCCCTCAAGACATCTCAAGCCGAAGACTCGGAGATTGATACCACGCGCGGCGGGAGCCTCGGACCATTGGCCGATAAGTCTGGATTTGTCTCTGAATCAATCCTGCGACTTTCTTGTTTGAAAATAATACTGGCTCACCGATATGGCCGAGAGTCTCTAGGGAGCTGTTACATATGCATGGAGGGGTAGGACTACTTGGACAACGGCAAATGCCGTGGCACTGCTGATCTCGGCAGCTGCTCAAAGTTCTCTCCTTCAACCTTGACCCAGTCAATTGGCTGTCGAAGAAACCTGCATACCTTCGGTGTAGCCTCATTCCCTGGGAAGATAAAATTTCTTTCTCGCACGGGCGGAAGGCATTTCGTCTTCAGCTATTCTCGGTTTCCTGTTCACGAGGAGCTGACCCTGTGCTGCGAGGCTGAAAACATTGCTAGTACTCGCCTACAGTTGACCGTCGGGCTATTACCATTGGTCATTCATGTACGTGTTCTCCTGACTCGTGAGCGTAACTCAAGTAATCGCTGACCCTAGATTCATATGCAAGCTGACCTACGTCGGCCGACTATGTTCCGGTTTAGTTTCTCCCGCTATGCAATTGTAACGAGGCGGTTCTCGACTCATCGAGTGAAAACCTATTTCGTAGCTAATACATCACACTTTCAAGGTGTACGATCGTGAACGATGACAAGATGCTCCGAGTTTTCCCGAAGTTTCCGCTTTTACTCATCTGATCAAGACTTGTTCAGCGGATGGCAAATCGGCAGTCCTGCCGGTACCGCGTGACGTAGCTTGACGGTGCCCGTGCGAGTTATTTCCACTTGGGGCCAGGCAGTCACGGAAGAACTTTCATGCGCGTTCAAATTTACCTCCGTATGTGATCTTTTTTATGTAGTCGGTTGAGCAGCCGGCTCGCCAAAGGAAGTATTTTGATGATTGATCAGACTCTGACTTGCATCTCACAAGTGATAACTGCTCTTGCCATCCTAGGTGTTATGGTCTGATGCCACTTCTCTACTTTCCGACGTCGCTGCCTGCTAGAACCAGGTGATGACCTAGCTTGTCTCACAATGACCCTTACTATGTTGACCACATCGGGCATCGGCGGCCGATCCTATCGGTCAAGAGCTCGCTGTTTTCCCGCCCTCTCCATTCGGAGGCATGATCTTTTGCATGCCGGGCCATTTAAAAAGCATCATCGAGTCTTGACCCAAGGCATTGTCCCTCTTTTACGACGTTCACGAGTCATGACCCAGATTCCCGACAGCCAGTGCTCAACAATGACACCTCCCCATGTCCTCCCCACTAGCAAGGACATAGTCACGCCCATGCCTTCCCCTCCCGAAAGTATAATCAAGCCCGATATTGAACATGCCCTTGTGGAAGACGATCCACGGCTCTGGTCGAATGCTAGAAAGGTGAGCTCCCCATTGAGATTGCGCTTGACATGATCGATTCAAATTGTAAAGAATATCGTGCTATTCATCATCTCAGGGGCATCTATGATTGCAGGTCTATGCGCTAATATCCAAAATCGTGGGTGACTGTTTCCCATAGAAGAATTGTAGTTTTGACGTACAAGCAATAGCCGCGAACTCCCAGATTGAACAAGAACTACATGCAACTGCCTCAGAAATCAGTCTATCCATATCTCTTTTCATTCTTGTCCAAGGAAACTTTCCCCTCATATGGAGTGCTATCAGTGAGATCAAAGGCAGGAAGGTATGTGGTATGTTTATATTGCTTCTGTAATACACGACGCGTTGTCTTTTCCCTTGTTAGCTCGTCTACCTGCTTTCCATTGTACTGTTCACTCTGGGTTCCGCCATCGTGGCGATTTCAAAAACCATAGATGTTGTCGTTGGTATGCGAGTGGTCCAGGCAGCTGGGTAAGCACCCTCGTTTCATTTTCGGGCCTTTCCCATCTTCTTATGCGTTCGCCCAGGTCGAGTGCAGTGATTGCCATTGGCGCTGCAACACTCGCAGACATCTACGAGCCCCATCAGCGGGGGACAATGATGGGTGTTTACTACTCTGCACCACTTCTCGGTCCTTCGATCGGGCCTATTCTGGGTGGTGGGCTCACACAAGGTCTAAGTTGGCGAGCGGTCTTTTGGTTTCTAGTAATTTGGGGAGGCGTGATATTTTCAGCTTTCTTGTTTTTGTTCAAGGATACCTTCAGGAAGGAGCGGAGTCTGACGTACCAAAATGTCTTGAAAAAGCGCACACGAGCTGCACAAGAAAAGAATGTCGTGCGAGAACGACCTGTCAGCGTCAGCGAGAAACAAACATCAGTAAATGATAAATCTGGAACGCAGACGCCGAGAAGTGATCTAGAATCGCAACCTGTTGTCGACCCAACGCTTGCTATCAAAGAGGCCAAGTTGTCGATTGTGGACGTTAATCCATTCCCTCCTTACTTTCGAGTTATACGCCGCAGAAATAACATCGCCATTCTAGTCCCCTCTGGTGAGCGCCTCCGTCAAGCTTGGACTTTTGGCTGAATTGCCCCTGTAGGACTTCTCTTCGCATTTAGTCTCAGTATTGCATATACATGTGCACGAACGCTATCTCTCTATTATGATTATGATGCCCTGAAGACTGGATTAGTGCTACTTGCCTATGGAATCGGTTAGTATTCACAACTGATGTTGGCGAAACTTTGCTTACTTACCTTTAGGAAGTATGATGGGTAGCATCTTGGGTGGACGGTGGTCTGACAGGACACTTGCTCGGCTCAAAGCTGCAAACGGCGGGATCAGCTATCCAGAGGTGAGCAAGGTATCGTACTGATTGAGCATTATACCGATGCCAGCGCCATAGATGAGACTAGAAAGTACCAAACTTGCCATGTGGTTCTTCCCTCCCTCAGTTATTGGGTACGCATGGGTCTGCCAGCAACGCGTGCATATTTCCGCGATCTGTGTGATGCTCTTCTTGGCTGGATTCTTCTCGATGTACACCTTTCCCGCGTTTTTCTTTCGCCGCTATCTAACGTTTCGCGATGCTTAGATGGATATATGCCAGTACTTTGGCTTACATCGTTGATGCCAATACTGGTCAGTCTTCCAGCGCAGTCGCCACCAACAGTTCCTTCCGTGGCATCTCTGCGTTTGTGGCTGTAGAGATTGCAGTCTCATTACAGGTTAATTCTCTATATCATATGGATGTGTGTGTGTTGCTCACGTATCCGAGTCGTTTAGGACACTATTGGTGACGGTGGTCTATATACTTTGTGGGGCGGCTTGATGTTGCTGGCAGAGCTAATGATATTGGCTGTGCTTTACAGAGGCAAGCAGTGGCGTGAAGCAAGCATCGAGGCAGAGAAGCGAAATATGGATTGTCATTAGGTGAGGTGTTGAGATTTGTACGGTAGATGGAAGTAGACTAGTAGATCTTGTACTAGATTACGTACATAAACTGGGGATGGAGAGCGGAGCTTCAAGCGTTTTGACTTTCTTCCTCCACAACATTACGGTTATGGGTAGCATTCGAATTGCCAGACATACCTGCATCAACGTCCGAGGATCACATTTACGTTTGTTACTTGGCAGGCGGCACGTTTACCTCTGCTCAGAAACATGCACTTGCGCAGCGTCAGTCCATCAGAGGTCGGTAAGCAGGCTATATGCTCAGTCATGTGGGAGCTGGCTCCTGATACGCACAAGGAAGCAAAATACGACGCACCACGAGTACCATGAATATTTACTGGTCTAGCTCTACGAGTTGTGGAGTGGAACTCGGCCAAATGATATCATCCCACTAGATGAACCTCGTGGCGAGAACCTGAGCGGTAAGGTTTACAATTTGGTAAACGTGCACTTGAACATACAACGATTCGTGATTTCTCAGATTATCCGCAGAGCACTTTGCATTCAGACTTTCCCATAGGTCAGTTGACTTCACGAGGAGTGTGCAGAGTGAATATTCACACCTTCGGTTGAAGGTGGTTCTCCGAACTATGACAATTGATAACTGTCGCACGGTCACGAAACGCTCGCGGGACTAACAAGTGACTGAAGGAGGCCCTGTGGTTTAGTTGGCGTCGCGGGATCTCATTAATGGAATTCCAGAGCTCGATCATGCTGACATCCCTCAGTTCGTTTCTTCATTAGTGCATTCCTTCGGTATTCCTATGACATCATCTTCCGCATCCATCCCTGTCATCCGCCATTGGTCCCCGCGCCTCCTTCGCGAATATATAAGCTGTCACCCCCCGCGTCGTTCCCTCACCCCATCTTTCCTATCCACCACCACCATCGCTAGCATCCTTCACATTCATTATTCACATTACTATCACCATGGTCCAACTCAATTCTCGCTTCGCCCTCCTCCTCGCTCTTTGCCTTGCCGTCGCCGCGCGTCCCGCCACCCATGGCATGAACTCAGAGGTCTGTTCAATTATTACCCCGCCCCTCCTTGTTCATGTTGCCTTGTAGCGCGAGTCGAACTTTAGGCACGCCCGCCGCTTTCATCGTGCCGGTGCCCTCAAGGCTCGTTACGATGATGGGCAGTACCACCCTGGATACCCGACGACGACGTACGACGACGGACAATACCACCCATTCGCAACGCAGACGAACTCCGATGACCCCCCCAGTGCTACGTATTCCGACGACGGACAGTACCATCCCGGTTACCCCACCACCACATATGACGATGGAAAATATCATCCTACAACGACCCAGGACCCTCCTCAGGCTACTGGTCAGCCGTCGACGTTGAGCAGCGATACGGTTGTCACAACCGTGATCGTTACGGTTACGGATCCGCCCAGCTCGACGACCGCGACAGACCCTCCTTTGACTGTCATATCCTCTGCAACGTCATCCGTTACAGGAATTGTAGCATCGCTCACTGACTCGGGCTCCACGACGACGACATCTGGTGCGGGACCCACGGGAACCACCACTGCTCCGACCGCGACCGCGACCGCGCCGGTGACCACGACGGTGACAACTACCGCCACCACTGCAGTTGTAACCACTGTAACCACCGTAGTGGGCGCGATAACCGCCACAACTACCACCGCGGCTACAACCGACCCAGGTGCAACCACTGTGACCACCGCGGCTACGACCACTGCCACGGATACAGCGACTGCCGTCGGTACAACCACCGCCGCGGCGACTACAACCGACCCAGGTGCAACCACCGTGACCACCGTGCTGGGCGGGATAACTGGCGCAACTACCACAGCGGCGACTACAACAGATCCAGGTGCAACCACTGTGACCGCCACGGCCACGACTACCGCCGGTACGGTCGCCACGGATTCTGCGACCACTGATACGGGTGCAACAACCGCGACGGACACAACGGCCGCCACCGCTACAACCACGAATGGCGGAGTGGTGCCAACAGTCACCGGTATTGTTGGCAGACGAAGGTCTAATGGGTTGAGGCTTTACTCTGGGAGGAACCGTCAGAAACGCTACGACGATGGGAAGTACCACCCCGATCCCAAATTCGATGACGGTCAATACCACCCTGAGAAGAAGCACGAGAAGCGCTACGACGATGGCAAGTACCACCCCGATCCCAAATTCGATGATGGTCAATACCACCATGAGAAGAAGCACGATAAACGCTACGACGACGGCAAGTATCACCCCGGCCCCGAGTTCGACGACGGTCAGTACCACCCTGGGAAGACGCACGAGAAGCGCTTCGATAACGGCAAGTACCACCCTGACCCCAACTTCGACGACGGGAAGTATCACCCTGGGAAGAAGCATCAGAAGCGCTACGACGATGGCCAGTACCACCCGCCTGCGAGTTATGACGACGGCCAGTACCACCCATCTTCGAACTATGATGATGGCCAATACCACCCCCCATCGACCGCTAATGGTTACAAACGCCAAACCCCACAGACAGTCGACGATGGTCAGTACCACCCGCCATCTGGTTACGACGACGGCCAATACCACCCTCCATCGACAACGACCCCGGATGATGGCCAATACCACCCTGACCCGAAGTTCGACGACGGTCAGTACCACCCTGGGAACACGCACAAGAAGCGCTTTGACGACGGCAAGTACCACCCTGAACCCGAGTTTGACGACGGGAAGTATCACCCTGGGAAGAAGCACGAGAGGCGCTTTGACGACGGCAAGTACCACCCTGAACCCGAGTTTGACGACGGGAAGTATCATCCTGGGAAGAAGCACGAGAGGCGCTCTAACGTTGTGAAGGATGGGCGGGGTGGCAAGAGGCGTGTGGGGATCTTTGGTGTCTGAAGAGGAGGCTCGGGCAAGTTTTGTTTGAAGCGTCCTTTTGTTTGTCAGTTTGGACCATGTACGACATACGACATTCGTTCTTCTTGGAATCTATATTTTATGATTCGCTCTTGTGGCCTGGCATCGATGGCTGTGGGTTAGATGTCACGACGCACCTGGAACAGACCTGAGGGTGCAATGCGAACTGTGAATCCATCCAGACCTTTATTATGTCATATATCAAGGAACATGCAGGTGCTCTAGTTTGATCAACAGGATCTTCCTTTTGGAGTCGGGTTTGACTTTACGATGCCAGAGGGATAGTGTTGATACATGTTGAGGAAGAGGTCGAGCAAACGGATGGGGACCGAAGTGACGTTTGATGCATGGCGATCATCGGGCTACTAAATAGTATGATGCGAGTATCGAATATATATGGAGTCACACTAATGACACTGACACTCGGAGATGAGCAACAAGTCAGGGGGAAAGGTCAAGTCACTCTCCAAAACTGCCGGCAGCCTGAGTCTGTTTTTCTCAGGGTAAACTATCAGGGGTGAAACTTGCTGATCGCGAAAGTTCTCATGAGACTCTGGCCAGTGACTCGGGAGTCGGAGACGTTGAGCTCCACCGTGGCGAAAAAAAAAAAGGACCCGCGCTCAGGGTTACGAAAGCGTGGGCCTGCATCCAGTACACCGTTTGAGTTGATATTGTGATTGGAGGACTGAAGGGCTGGGTTACACAAATGGCTGATGCCTGCGTAGTCCATGCGAATATGGATGAGAATGGACAACAGTCGCACCATTGCCAGGTTTTCAGCTATGCAGTTATACAACTACCGACGGCGTTTCAGTGGGCTGCTAGTTCGATGAAAGAAGTCATAAATGCACGGGCTGTACAGCAGAACCTCTTTTTTTTTTCAGGATCGCTCAGATCCACGAGTCTTGAAGAGGTTCACTGTTTAATTTATGGCCATGGCTGTTTCGGCAGGGGTTCGTACAGGAACGAGCTGCAAAACACATTCCAGCGACTGCTGAGGGTGCGGACGTAGGGCGTTCTTCTCGCTTTTCATAGTCATAACTGAGTTGCGTGCCGTGTGAACGCTGGGTAGAATGGGTGTCCGAGTCCTCGGAGGTGACACTTGAGGAAGTCGTCAGAAGTAGGTGTGAAACTTACATGCATTCTTGGACCACCATGGGACGCGGACGGGGCGTTAAGCGTATGTTTCAAGTCATGCTACGGTCCAGGGCCAACGACTTGAAACTTGGGCGCTACATATACGAAGGAGATGACTGCGACATTAGTAACCTGGACCGGGCTAGACCCAGTTGGAAGGTTACCCGAGCCAGACCATCCATGATCTTGATAAGTGGTACTGGCTGAGTCGCTGATGGTGACGACCTTTCGAAGATTCCTATTTTTCTACGGTTGTTCCGGTTCCGAAATACGTACGACTCGGCTACAGCAGGATGGTACCGGGATAGCCCGCGACCGTCGCGACGTGCGACGTACATACCGACTGGGCGTATCACGATACGCCCAGCTGATAGCGGTCCGTAGCTCGTCGATTTGGAGTGGTGGCGTCGGATGACCCGAGGAAATTGAAGAATGAATGAGCTTAGCTCTTCTTTTGGTTTGGTTGTGCTGTAAGACACGTTTTTGGGATCGCTTACATACAAGATATTCTGGGCCAATCAATAGTGTTGGGGGTGGAATGTTTGGTGGACTGCCATTGGTTGTTTGTGGGTGCGGCGAGGGGGGGCTTCTCGCCTGACGATGGGTGAGATTGAGAGCCAGATGCTTGGTATGTCGCCGTTCAAAACGGACCATTGTGATAAGAGAGACAAACTTCATAGAAGCTCGGCAAGTTCCCCGGTTCTCTAAATTAACGCGAAAGCATGCTCATTCATGATCAGGCGTCATGCATCGTGATGGCCACTGCAGGCTAAATCTGGCATTGATCAAGACTTACATTGTGAGACTGCGGTTTGCCAAGAGATGCAAAAGCTGTTCGAAATGCAAGTTGGTTTGCATATTACAGTTGGCTGGTATGCAGGCCGCTCATACTCCGGGTGTATCTGAATCAAAGCAACGGATCATCATCATCGACCTTGTCTGTGTCTCATGTGCCAGAAAGGGGTCGGCCGAAACCTTGTTGGTCGTTTTCCTTTCCTGGCTGCGAGAAATTCGGACATGTCGTATTTTGTGCACGTTGCGACGGGGTTGTGACGTTGTAATGCTGTGTGTCTAGTTCCCCGTATTCTAGCGGACGAGTCTTGTGGGGTGTGCTGTTCGGCGGTGGCGACGGTAATGAGCAGATGTGGGGTGGGCTGAGGCAGTTGGATGGTACGATTCGGTACATGCACATCATGATCCAGCCAAGCCTTGTCGGAAGTACTTGGCTCGCGGGTTACCGTCGCTAAACCTGGCAGCTACTTGGCGATCCTGAACAGATATCCAAATTACATAACAAGTTACAGAGTGCGTTCCTTTGTCAATTTGAAAACAAGCACTTGATCCCGGCCGACCCAAATAAAAAAGTAGCCGAGGTTACATTCTTACTTATACTTGCCTTTGCCAGTGACGACTTGGCCCTAGACATGCCCCACATCGAACGTCGTGCTACTCCAGAGGAGATTCCTCCTCTTGAACCACTTTCAGAACCCAACAGTGCCAGCGGTGATTCTGCTAGTGTTCTGCAGGATTCTCCATTGTCGTTGCCCCCGCCCTTCTCTGGAACGTCCGTTCCACCACCTGCGCCGGAAGAGAAACTTGATCATAGAATGAGTCAGGCGCTCAAGTTCAGCCTTGTGCTCGAAAACAAGGGCAACGTCGCTCGAGATCACCTCGCATCGGAGCGCACCTACCTCGCCTACGTGCGTACCAGTCTTGCGACCGCCAGTGCAGGTGTCGGTGCGTGTTTTTTTTCTATCCTGCGAGCTCCTCATTTTTGCTCATCGACGATGTAGCCCTGGTGCAACTGTTTTCGTTAAGTCCGTCGTCGGGAAAGGGAGGAATCGACTTGTCCAAGTTTGCAAGGCCCCTCGGGGCGACCATCAACATATTTGCGCTCCTCATTCTCGTGCTCGGTACGTTTCATTCGTACGTGCTCGACGTCGCCCACCGAGCTTACTTGTCCAGGCGTGTTCCGGTACTTTACTACACAGTCTGCGCTTGTACGAGGATACTTTCCTGTCGCACGAAATTCCATCACGGCGGTCGCTTTCGTCCTTGGGTCGCTCGTTGGCATCGTTTTTGGTGTCCTTGTCGCAGGGATACGGCGTTGATCACACATGGACCGACATGATAGCGAACCCATGCGATCGCTCGAGATGCACGCCGCGTGGTGGGTAGATGACGCCGAGGGAAGGACGACCCAGTGGTATATGCTTGTTCCCTCTGTGGAACTGCTGGCCCAACAAGACGGGCTGGGGTCATTTAATTGGAACAGGAACGCTCTTGTGATGTCACTAGTAATTTTAGTCACGTGAGAATGTAGCAACGACGACTCGGACCATGTTCGCCTCCCTCGCAGCGACGGCGACGCTGCTGTTCAACACGCCCATCGCACCACCGCGATCCAAGAAAAGCACGACAGCCATTCCACTCGTGGATCTGTCACCAGGACGACAGGCATCGATTGGGCATGTCCAAGAATCGGTGGAAGGTGTCGCACTCGGTGTGAGGCATTTTCATGGTGTTCTCCAGTGATAAGCGTTACTGATACGTCGTGGCGAGAAGCACATCTCACCAGGAAGCACGACAACGAGCACACAGAACCACGACCGTGTCAGGGTTCTTGACCGAGGACCCCACTCGACGTCTATCGATCAAATTTAGATCCATCGGCGCAGGCGATATCGTATCCACTTCTCACCACTCATTAATTATGCCAATACATCATCCTCGCACTCCACTTGTCGATGAGAGCAGCTTTGCTCAATCGAGCAATACACGTGTGAGTGTTTGCCTCTGTCGCATGGTCTACCTCCACATATCCGTCCCATAGTGTTTTTGTTCTCGGCCGCCTTTGAAAGGTCGACTCGGGAACCCAATTATCTGTGGGCAATGCATACACGCATGCATACCGCCCGCATAGAGACGGGCTAGAAGCCATAACTCTAATAGTAGCCTTATTGTTGGTCGAGTCTATCAGCTGATGGGTTCATGTCTATCACATGTGCACCCTTGCCGTTGTCCGGAGCGGGCTTCCGTCGTTGACGTCGTGGGATCCTTCTGGTCGTTGCAGGTGACTCGTTCGTGGTAGTGAGATTGGACTTGGTAGAAACACTCGTCATGTCGACTGAAAAGGTGGCGATCATCACCGGTGCTTCGTCTGGTACGTGGTCTGTCATGGACGTTAGACTGGTACGCATATATTCACGTCCTACATAGGCATTGGGAGGCACACCGCGATTGCGCTATCCGCCGCGGGGTGGCGTGTAACGCTGACGGCACGACGGCTGTCCGAATTGCAAGCAACGAGAGCCGCCTGCGCGAACCCCGACAAGTGTTTCGTCGTCGACGGTGACATCACCGACGAAGCATTCGTCAAGCGTCTCTTTGAGCAGACGATCCATCGGTTTGGCAGGCTCGACTTGTTGTTCAACGTACGTCGCCGTTTTTTTTTCTCTTGCGTTGGCTGACTTGGATGCAAAAGAATGCGGGCATGTCCGACAAGGCGCACCCCATAGAGAACATGCCACTCGACCTCTTCACTTCTGTCGTCAACGTGAACCTCATCGCATCGTTCCTCTGCACGCGCGAAGCATTCAAGATCTTCAAGTCGCAAACCCCAACGGGAGGCAAGTACACAACGCCTCGTACCGCTCGACTCTCTGACGACGCCCATTCACAGGCCGAATCATCAACAATGGCTCGCTCGCTGCACACATCCCACGGCCACAATCTGCGGCATACGCGTGCTCCAAACACGCCGTGTCTGGTCTGACCAAGGCGAGCATCATCGAAGGACGCTCATACGACATTTCCGTGACCCAGATCGATATTGGTATGTCATTGGCCGTGGAATTGTGCGACTCTGCTGACGTCGGGCACAGGCAATGCACACACGAGCATGGCGGCTGGACATACCCTCGGTGCGCTCCAGCCCGACGGACGGCGTGTCGTCGAGCCCACGTTTGACCCGGTGCACGTTGCCCAGACGATCGTGCATATTGCGAGTCTGCCCAACTCGGTCACGGTGTTGGACATCAATATCATGTGCGCCAGTTTTCTTTTTGTTTTTATATCGTTTTGTTGACTCGTCCGTCAGGGCGACTGGGGTGCCTTATGCGGGACGTGGGTGAGATATGAGAATGTCGAAGAGAGGGTATATGTGTGTATGAATGTATTGTCGTCATGTATGCGTCTACTACTATGTACTCCGGCCCCGATCGGCTAGTTCTTATCGTCAGGCCGTGTTAGTGGCACGTTCAACGCTCAATGGGGATTCATGAAACCAACGTGCATTGAACGTACTTATAAACAATTGATTGAATCGAGTTCGGCTCTCCTTCGCGAGCACGAACATGTATGATCTGGTAACATCATAAGGCGGTATACGCGAATCAAGGTCAACGGACCCTGGCATATGTGTGGTATCCTCTCCAAATTTCTCTATCCGGTGTATCGGTTTATGCCAACGAGAACAACGTTCGCATGACGTCTTGGGTGCCTTCCAGAGCGCCCACTTCAGCATGCGCACCCGTCAGCGTCTTGAGCAGCACGATCGTCTCGTTGGACGCCGCAAACGTGTCCATGACACCAAAGTGGGGCATGTCCGTCCGCTCCAACAGTCTCTCGCGTGCCGCGCGCTTGCTCGCCATCTGCATCTGAAACGCGCTCCAGTCGTCTCTCGTCCACAATCCCGGGTCGCGCGGAAGCGGGTCGACGGACGGCAAGAAGGGGTCGATGAGCGCGTCAAAGAGCGCGTCCGAGTGGGTGTGTGAAATATCAAAGTCGTCTTCCGCGTGGACGATCAACACGGGCACTTTGACTTTCTGTAGGGGGGGACACACGTGCGATGGGTTTGAGTGGATAAGCGAGGGAACGGAGGGAGGGCTTACTGTGATGATGGACAGGGTGTCGAATCTGTGACGAAGGAATGTCTTGTAGAGCTCTGCCGAGAGTCACCAGTCAATTTGCGAGCCTGTGTCTTAGGACAAGGCACTCACCTGCGGCCCGGGGTACCATGGTCAGCGGAAGCAAGACCGGGAACATACCGAATATGCTGTACGTGTCCACGAGGGTATGCATGGACGTAAACGGGGACATGAGCACGAGTCCCCTAAATCGGGTCGATTCCTCCGAGAGCGACACAGCAAGGGACGACGCGACGGCGGTACCCAAGCTGTGGCCGACGATAAGGAGATTATCTGGCGTGGCACCGCTGGCAATCAACCAGTCAAAGGCGGCACGTGCATCCGTAGCGAGACCACGTTCGCTCGGGGAGCCTTGACTGTCTCCAAATCCGCGGTAGTCGATGGCCAGCACGTTGGTTTGGAGCCTGGCTGCGAACCCGCTATAGTATTGCACGCGGCCTGGAACTGCGCGGGTGGCGCCGTTTCCATGGAGGAAGAGCATCGTCGGACGTGTGCGAAGTGCTTCCGCAACGTGCGCCTCTGCGGCGGAGGGAGACGGTGGGAAGGGCAGCGAGTGATAGTGGTCGTCTGAGAGAATGAACCATGCGCCAAGGGTGTGGTTGTCCGGGGTGGTGATCTTGAAATTGAACGTCTTGCCGGCTACGGTACCACGCGGGTCAGCGTTCGGGTTAAATAGCGCATGCCACTAGGGACGTACGGGCCAAGCCATGGCGCTCCGGTGCATCGAAGCGTGCGTTCCACGGAAGCTTGACTGCATGCATGTATACGACACTTTTCTCCGCGATATCTGTGTGAGCCATCTAGTCGATCGAGGGTCAAACTGTCGATCTTGCTCACTGGGTCTGAATGAATGGAACTGTCAGGAGTAGGACACTGAGGACGTAGACCCCACCCAAGACAGCAAAGAATGTCCTGGCGCGCAATAAAACGTCGGGCGATTTTTGGACGGTCATGATGGTGTTGGGGTGGAAGAACGGGGACAGTGGTGGTGAACCGACTATGGGTACTATTTATGCTAATCCGGTCTACTACTTCCGAAGGTCTAAGTTTCGGGACCTACCTCAATTATATGTAGCGTCCGGGTCAGGCTTTCTTAGCTCCACAGTCCTCACACGACCTGTCATCGAATCATTGATTGGGCGAGCGCCAGTTTTCACCCAGTCGTACCATCCAGTGCACAAAAACCAAGCATGGGGCAGGCACACATAGCTTGTCACCCCCATATACGTGTCGTCGTGCGCAGAAATCCCCCCCTTTCATGGCCTACAATTTCGTCCAACGTCCAACATTTCATGTCACACGACCTGCAACGTGCACATGGTCACCGTCACCGCATGGGGTGTATTGTTTACAACCTGTCGCACTGCTAATTCGCCACGCTCACTCTATCCTTGTTCTGGCCCTCGTCTTCGGCCGAATAGTGGAGCTATCTCACGTCACACGACACTGTGCTCTATTCAATAGTTTCCCTTTGCTGATTCACGAGCCTCGACCCTTGGCGTTCGTCCGTTAGATACGCCACCGCGATATACAGCGCTGCCCCATACTCCTTATGGACCACCTCCGCTATTCCTCTGTGCGGCTGACCACGATCAGATCGAGCATGTTCACCACCTCGGGATGGATATCAAGATACGGCTTTCGTTTGGGCCCGAGGATGCCAAGGATGGCGCGATGATATCGTACAAGTTCCATTCGCGTCTCGTCATCACGCGGCAGCTGTGTGGGGCAAAGATAAGCATTCGTCACACGACACCACAGGATGGCGACGCCGACCACCACCGTGTGTACGACCGTCTGGCCCCGCAAACGTCCGTTTTCTACAGCCTCGCACGTCTCAACGCGAGATGCAGACGTCGAGAATGGAATATACGACTACCGTCCACGGATGTCATGTCGGGGAATGAACACGTCCTCAAACTGGTCGCACATGCCGTTGGAAGTGTTCTTTTGGATCGTGGTCGTCCCCTGGAGAGCCCCAGTTGAGCGGATGAAACGTCTTGTACAGGATTTGTCCGCTCTCGTTAGGCGTTGCGCACCGCTTCGCTGGAGAGAATGAGACGCGTGCTTACTGTGGGGTCCTCCTGCGAAGTTTCTTTCTGAGAGGCGCGCGGTGCGGTTTTGATGCGGCTGTTAGTGTCGATTGGGTTTAGCACTGACGATGTGCTGCGTTGGCTGTGCAATCCATAGCATCCTGTCCTCAGGGCGTTCCTTTGCCACATTGATGGGAGGGCAAACACGTGGTCAGAAAATTTCAACCCATTATTCTGGTACCGGGAGTGGCCACGATTCGATCCAGGGAATTTCCGACGCCTGGGAACGACTCTGCACCACTCCCCTAGCTCGCAAGTCGATGCACTCGGCGCGAGAGTGCATCTTGATAAAGTGAATTTCATAGTAAGTAATCGTACATCAAGCAAGTCATCTTTTTTACATGTCTTCAACGTATCTTTCAACAGCAAACTTGGTGGAATTGTCATCCTCGGTCGACGTAGGAGAGGCACCTTGAGCATTTCCATACAGCATGAGGGCCATACAGCACGGCGAGCGATAGCAGACGCGCTCACCTCCCTGCGTCTCCACCTTCTAGCTCCCTACCGCAGCGCTGCTCGTGGGCGTCGCGCTGGCCGTCGTCGTCGTCGTCGTTGACGCCGGTGAACTAGGGACGGGCCACGTACTCCCCCGGACGGTCTCGATCCACGTCGACGTCGCATAAGGATACTATCTCATCCATATCAACACCAAGGTTCTCAACAACCTACAATCTAGCGCCCGAAATTCGAGCACGTACCTGCCATACCATCACGCCAGCGTCTGACATCGTCACGAAGTATACCAAAGGTGAGCGTGCGCGCGCTAAGGAGAGGACGGGACTCACCCCACCCATGCGCAGCTGCCTCGGCCACGCAGGTCGCGAGCGTCGAGGGGTCTATGTATCCGGATTTGGCCTCCTTTGTCGTGGCTGGTTTTCCAATGACGAGTTTGTCGAGCGTGACGCCATTGGCGGCGATTTGGAAGAGGGCCGATTCGGGCCATGTCGAGGAAGAGGCTGTCAACAGACCAGCGCACGTCGTGTATTCCGTCGACCCCTCTGTATTGTGCATGTCCGGAGCGGGCAAAGCGAGAGAGGTATGAACATGTCACGTTTGCCATGGTTCTGGTTTGGTCACTTACGGTTGTAGAACTGTGTTCAAGTTGCCGATCAACAACCCGACCAGTCAGCGTTGGTCGACGGAGCACGTCACCGAACGTACTTGTATATTGTACTATACGAACGCTCAATAGAGCGCGTGAAGCATGACATCAAGCGCACTTACCCAATCGATCATAGATCCTACGCTCTTGTCGACCGCGAGGTATCCTCCACCAGACCACAAGTTTGGGGAGAACCTAGGCTCAAGTCAGTTCGTACACCCACTCTGTGTTCCAACTCGACCATGGCCCTCACCACGGTGCGACGGCTATAAAAGGTACACATGAGAACTTGTCAAACTGGATGTGCAACACGACTGACGAGCATGAGTTAGAATATACACTCCCTGTGGAAGCTGTGTCCTAAGCTGCTGTGTAAAGGTGATCAGCCACGTCTCCGCAGTGCCGTTTCCGCTATTGAACGCCGTAAAGTCCTATTCCCGTGATGAGCGACCGTCACACCACCAACATTTACTAACGCCGCACCTCGTAATCGACATCGATGCCCTGCATCCCGTACTCGGTCACCCAAGTAGCCATCGTGTTGGCCGTCATCACCGGATCAAGCCCCGACGTGGTCGGCGTCTCGGTAGACCCGAACGCAGACACGATCAGCGAGATGCCGGCGGCGTTGTACTCGGACAAGTAGGCGCTCCGCGCGCTCGCCGTCTGCCCTTCCCAATTCAACGCTTCGTCGACCGGGCCGGTGGACAACAAGAACGTGAGGGCGCTGGATATGAAAAAAAAAACAAGAAACGCGAGGTGGGTCAGTTTTTTTCGCGTGCACGCTGCGCTAATGGGTGAGCGGGAACCACTTGCAAGACGTTGAATCCCTTGCGTGCGCAGTGTGGGTCAGCGACGAGACGAGACACGTGCGAGACGTGTGCGGTTCTCTGGCTTACCTGGAGATCGGACGCGGTGGGCAACGGGTTGAGCCACCTGTCGTTGTAGGCTAAAAAGTAGGGCGGCGCCGGTGTCGACCTCTTCAACAGGTCACGCGCGGGGTAACTGAGACGACGCAGTTTCTCCGCCAACGACACCGCATGGGTCGATACGAGGAGAGAAGAGACGATCAGGGACGCGGTGATGCTAGAACGCAAGGAAAGCATGACGCAAGACTAGAAGTACCAGAAGATCTGCGAGCATGGGTTTTAACACGAAGACCTGGCCCGGTTTTGGTCGGGAGACCTCATGGAAGACAGGAACGATGTGAACGAGGTCATGTCGTATCACGGCTGGCACGATGAACACCAGACGGTCTAGCAAGGTGGGTGTATAAAGGCATTGCAGTCTCGGAAGCGGACCATCAGGGAGATAGAAATAATGGTACGCGCCAGGAGTTCAGTCATACCTCGAAGTAGGCCATAGATCCAACATTGTCGTGTGGTAGCAAGGACGGAGCGGGATCACTGACGACGAGCATTCAGCGACACATGCTGCACGAAAGACCACATGATCATTCTTTGGACCTCCTGCTGCAAAACAAGGTCACCGAAAAAAAATTGCACTCTCAGGTTGGCTCGGGTGCAATCTTGGGAACTGTCTATTCTAAAGACAAGTCATGGGGGTGTGGTCTCATGCGTTGATAAGCGACTCAGACCGATTGAGAAAGATCGGTTTGTTTCCTTGCATATTGTTCCAGCGACTCAAGTACTCACCCCTCTCGGGTCCGAGAAAGCGTTTCTCGGAGGCTGAGTGTTAAGCAGATACCTCAAGTCAACTTGATCAATTCATGCCACCAAATAAAACTAAATTGCTAATCGTACAATTATAATTCACACACTTCTTTCATTCTCGATCCAACTTTAGATAGACCAACCAATGCGACAACCGTTATCGCGAGCTCGGCTTGCGCTCCGGGATATCTAGCACGCATTGTCGTACGTCCAGGCGCCAGACAACCCTTTGTATTACACCCGGACATGAGACATTCGCCCAACAACTAGAGAGTGACACCAAACGCAGCTCACCTCCCGGCGTTTCATCTTGGTTCCACTGGTTCGCGGTCCACAAGTCACCACTAAATGGAAATGAAGATGGATCAGCATCCGACCAATCCAAATCCGAACTCACCCGTAGGTGACTTGGTTTCCGGCGGTATACTGAAACGAAAAGGTTAGTAAACGACCTCGACGCGGGATTTATGCGATAGAGACAACTCACGGCGACGCTGTTCACCCACGCAGAGACGGCTGTGCAGCTCCCCGCCGGAGCGGTGCTCGTAGGCGTCGCAGAGGTCGTTGTAGTCGTCGGAGTGGCCGTGGTAGTCGTCGGGGTGACTGTCGTAGTCGGGGTGGCTGACGTGGTACTAGTCGAAACGGTCGTGGTGGTCAAGGGAGTGCTCGTCGGAGTAGCTGTACCACCCGAGCATGTGCCGTCGTAGTTCCAAGCACCAGAGAGACCTTATCCATTGCATACGTGTGCATGAGAAAACCAAGGAAAACGGATACAAACAAATGCATACCCACCTCCCGGCATCTCATCTTGATTCCATTGGTTCGCAGTCCAGAGATCGCCACTAAAGATGTGTATCAGTGTGGGTCAAATCCAATGAAACGGGGGATGTATGCGCACTTGTAGGTGACTTGGTTCCCGGTGGTGTACTGTAGCAGAAAACCACGCGGAGTAAGGAACGGGTCGGGATGCGTGTATTTGAGGGATTAGCTCACCGCGACATTGTTCGCCCATGCAAGGATGCCGGAACAGCTCCCCGACGTGCCAGTACTCGTAGGTGCAGGGCTGGTCGTGCTCGTGGTCGGGGTCGATGTAGGAGTCACGGTCGACGTAGGAGTTGGGGTTGATGTAGGTGTTGAAGTGGTCGTTGTCGTTGTCGATGTCGTGGTTGCCGTCGTGGTTGTCGGCACTGGGGAACCAGTGACTGGCCACGTGTTCCCTCGAACAGTCGCAATCCACGCCGACGTCGCATCAGGATACTGTACGACCGATCCGATCTCGTCTGGAAATCAACATTCCGACACGTGGTTCGAGTGCGTACCTGCCACACCATCACGCCAGCATCTGAAAAGTACACGTATGCGTTTTCAGATGACGAGAAATGAGTGGAGAGAGAGAGAGCCTACCCCAACCCTCCGCAGCTGCTTCGGCTACGCAGGATGCGAGCGTTGAGGGATCAATGTATCCGTTGCTCGCATCCGAGCTTGTGGCTGGTTTTCCAATGACTAGTTTGTCGAGCGAGACACCGTTTGCAGAGATCTGGAAGAGGGCCGTCTCGGGCCAGGCTGACGAAGAGGTTGTCAAGAGACCAGCGCATGTCGTGTATTCTGTCGCTCCCTCTGTCATCGTGCGAAGGAAGATCAGAAAACCATTTTCGAGAAGTTCAAGGAGAGCACTCACGGTTATAAAACTGCGCCGCAGTGGACAAGTCAGAAATCGTTGGTGAAATAGGTCATTGAGCATACTTGAATATTGTACTGGACGCGGCAATCAGTCAAACGAATAAAAGATAAGACGACGTTCAATTACCCAATCGATCAAAGAACCAACGCTCTGGTCAACCGCAAGGTATCCTCCTCCAGACCACATTCCGGGGGAGAACCTAGCAAGTACAAGTCAGCCTGCCACCTACATCAACCTGAAATGGCCCTGACCATGGTGCGACGGCTACGAATTGCACATTAGAGAACAAAATGAATGAGAAATGTTATGACTGACGAGCATGAGTTAATATATAGTCTCCTTGGGGAAGTTGCGTACGGAGCTGCCGGGTAAAGCTAATCAGCCACGTCTCAGCAGAGCCATTCGCGTCATTAAATGCAGTAAAGTCCTGTCCTCGATACCATGAGTTTCCGTCGCAAACAAGAGAGCTGAATTAATACCTCGTAGTCAACATCAATGCCCAGTATCCCGTATTCGATCACCCAGGCAGCCATGGTGTTTGCAGTGGTTACTGGGTCATATCCAGACGTGGTTGGTTGCTCTGTGGACCCGAAAGCGGATACGATCAACGAGATTCCAGCAGCGTTATATTCTGATAGGTAAGAGCTACGCTGGCTTGCTGTCAAGTCCTGCCAATTCGTAGCCTCGTCAACCGAGCCGGAGGTCAGCAAAAAAGAGAGGGCACTGAGAATAGGGTTAATCGCTGCACAAACTCTATCGGAGAAACACGTACAAGACGTTGAATCCCTGAGTGCACAACCATTAACGAAGTTGACATAGAAACACGTACGTATTGCTTACCTCGAGGTCTGATGCAGTGGGCAAAGGATTCAACCATTTGTCATTGTAAGCCAAGAAGTGAGGTGCAGCTGGCGTTGTCCTCTTTAAGAGGTCCCGAGCGGGAGCACTGAGGCGTCCGAGCTTTTCCACAAATGGAACGGCATATATTGACTTGAACAGAGATAGGATCAAGGACGCGATTACACCGGAACGAAAGACGACCATGCCGGCGACGCAGACACGAGACTAGGTCGAAGGTGAGGCTCCAAGAAGTGGAAAGAGCAGCTGGCGACCACATGGTAATAAATACCACAACACCAGTTAATTTTGATTGTTCCACCTCATGGAAAACATGAGCGATAGCCTCTGAGGACTAGGTACAATCACCTTCGAGACCAAACTTGCGAGAAGAGCGCATAAAGATAATGCAGTCGAGGAAGCAAGCCACCAACCAGCTAGATACGACAGTCAATCTCCGGATACACAATCATTGCTGGAAGTGGTCAATGGTCACCCAGAAGTCATTGCGGACTATTCCTTCAAAGGTGCATTCAGCAATGCAGTTCACGACAATAACACATGTTTCTTCTCTGATAGCATGACAGCTGCAAAATTAGACAGCCGGGAATCTGCCACGGTCAGTACAACAGGTCAGCCAGGTTTGTGCACTCGAGCTCAGGAAACGTACGGAGGTCATGGGTACATTGTCGTGTCGAGCTGCGATAGGCGAGCAACACCAACTAGGCAGAGAAAAAAAAACAATCTGGTTCTTTATCGCTGTGGACCCGACGGATAGCATCACACTCCAGCCTGAGCAATCCGTATGCTCATCATTGTGACATTGCCAACAGCATGTGACGCGTGACACGTTACCATCGATGCCTTATATAATCAGAGTTTGAAGTTCCCCAATCCTCATTTATAACAAGTTCTTCCAACTGGGGCAACGCTGACGCCAACGCTAGGATGTTGCTGTCCGCGAGGCCTACATCCCATTCGATGTTAATGACTGCATGGCCCCAAGCCGAGTTCCAAGCGAGGAGCTGCCCCTCACGCGACTCAGAGGTGACGATTGGGCTATCTGCAGTGCGTTGGTGGTATTGCCAGCATTGGATGTCTGAATACCGGCGAAGAAAGAAGAGAACTCCTGTCTGGAAGGGTGGCCACCAATAGCAGAGGTCTTTGTGTGATAGGCCGTTCGTAATTCGTGTTCGAGTTCGGAATTGGCGGAGCATAGCGTTCAAAGATGTGAGAAATTAGCTCTGGGATCTTGAGCGCCTGATACATCCTTGATCAGACGAGAAAGTAGATAAGCATATAAGCCAATGATTCGAGGTTGTCGCGACGAGCGCATTCTGCGGCAAGTGTCAGAGTGATGTCAAGCATTGAATGTGAGACGAACCGACGCCACGATGGGTATTCAGACTGGTAAAGAGGCTAGTTCCAACTCCATGCTTGCCGTCTTGCTTGTCAGGGATGTGGTCACCGGTCCTAGAGTCCCAAAGTTGATAACATTGACGATAGATGTGGTTGGTGAAGAAGTCTGACCCATGACAAAATTGGCAGGCTTTACGTCGCGATGTATAAATGAACGTCTTGGCGGGGTGGAGACGTGAGGGAGCGTGGAACGGCAGGCTCGAGCTTGATACCAACTTCTTTGCCGACTATGGTGTGGACGCCAAGGAAGACGGAGCCTGTAGGGGACGCGTGAGACAACGAGAATGATGTATGCACCACCGCAGCCACCGTTGGCAATTTCTTCCTGGAGTCTGTATTTCCCTCCGAACGTGACATCCATGTAGGACTGGGGCAGAGGGCGAACACCTTTCTAATATTTTTGATCCACATTGCACGTGATCGCGTCGCGTCGCCATACCACTCGACACTGGATAAACACAAGGCAACCATATAATCTGTGGCGCACAAGTAGTGACGACACAAAGACTCTATTGTACAATCCAAGTCAAGAAAACGTTGACACCCTTCACTCACGCGCTACCCTGACTTTGAAGTGCCTGCTCATCCAGTGCGGCCTTCTGAAACTCTTGGTAATCCCATATGCCCGTGTTATCCTCGCCATGAGAGACCCAGCCGAGAGCCGCACCAGTCAGCCACGCCACGCGCAAAAAGACGCTCCCGTCCAGGTATGCATACTCGGGATTCACGTCCACCCCGTCCTTGGACAGAGAATCAAGGACAAACCTGGCTTCTCTATGTCCGTACATCACACTGAAGTGCGCCAGTGCCCGTTGCACTTTGCATAGGTGCTCGTTTGGGTGCACGACGGCCCCAGCGAGGATGGGGTACCATGGATTCGGGGTGACGGCATATGGCGACGTTGGAGAAGGGAGTGCGCACGCAGACGGGATGTGCTGCGAGCCTGCAAACCTGTTGGAATACTTGGCAGAAGGTACCTTGGGGAGTGGTGGAACCGGTTGGGAGGTGAACTCTTTGAGAGAAAACCCTGGACGACCACGAACAAGCCACCAAGTGATGCTGGTCAAAAGGTGTGCACGAAGGAGCTTCGTTTGTGATGGACGTGACAAGTATGCGCAGATAGAGGGAATAAACAGGACCGATGTCACGATATGTGCACTGAAGGCAACGGTCAGATCAAGTGCACATGCATGCATGACTACACGTACGTGAAGAAATCGGCGCGGTACTCAGCTTCGTTGCCGTCCCAGCTTCCGACACCGTACACGAGAGTTGCCACCCAGCTCAACTCCTCGATGCGTTCTTCCAAGACTTCCTGACTCTCAATGTGACAGTCCCACATATCACCATACATATTGATCACTTCCCCATGGGACTCAAGCATTGCAGCATACTCGTGTTTGTCAAGCACTTTGGATCCGAAACGAGGGTCGCGAAGCATGAGTGACAAAATATTCAGCGCCCGCAGGCGTGAGCCTGGCTTGGGCATCCACTCCGGTTCTAACCATAGCATTGTCAGGCACGAATAAGACGAAGGGAAGTAACTAACCCTGGCTTTCCAAGTCAGTAATGGGTGTTGTTTGGGTGGGTGTGAAGAGCAGACGTGTAATGAGTGTGGTTGCACCTGCAGGGTGCACCGACGTCCATGCTAAGCCTTTCAACAAGGATCTACGATCAGCGAAATCCCATACAAACTATACAACGCACCTTCCGCAATGAGGCCCAGTATGCCAAACTCGGCGCCGTAGCCAACATGAATGAGCGGATGGATGAGAATCTCAAACAACCGATTGAGCATCTGAGGTTGCTCTCCACCCTGCTTTGGCGTGCGAACATTGTAGTGGGGTGAAAAGATATATTTCTCCAGGATGGTTGAAATAGTAGCACCGGGCTCAAGTACGACGCGATGAAAGTAATCAAGATAAGCATTGTAGTAGCTAAGATGTCAACCACTGTTGACGGGATGGAGAGGCACGTGATGGAAGTACGCACTGGTCGTTTCCGAGGTAATCCGTAAAATTATCATCAGTGATAGAAACCCTTTCGGGTGCAATAAAGGCGACACGCATATGACCGAGGTGCGCATCCTCGTAGGCAGCGCTGATCACCTGTTCTGGCGCGCCGAGTGCGTATATGGCGAGCAAGTGGTGAACAGAGTGACTAAATGAACGTAAGCGACTAGGGATTTAAACTTAGTGACTAAAGAAAAGGACATACTTGTGGAAACTAAACTCATTGAAAAAGATGTGATTTCGCTCGTGGTTGTCCCTGAGTGCATTCAGGAGAGCGGCTGTCGCTTCTGGCCCAGAGTTGGGCAGACGACCAGGGGAAAGGAGGGAAGGGGGAGCCTTGACGCCTGGAAAGAGGCGGCAAAGCACTTCCTGTGAAGATGGTGCTGCGGGGATGATGATCTCTGGTGCCGGGGTGGTCATAGTAGTGATTCAAATTTAGAGCTTCAGGCTTTTGTCGGTAATCTACAACCTGACAAGGGAATGAGTCTCAGATATTGAGCCTTCGTCAGAGTAACATCACACTTTGGTGTCGTCCACATTAACAGGATGCTGCTGTTCACGGCGGACGTCAAGTGCCAAGGATCTAGATGGTCAATTTCCATTCTCAGAGAATCGCCGCGCTGTACTTTATTCGCTGACTCCAACACGTCGACAAGCACAACGGAACAACCAGGATCGCCACTAGTGCCGAGGCCATTACCTCTTTTTCTTACAGGCTGTGCTGCAAAAAGGATTAACTCACGAAGAATCCCGGGTTGCGTTTAGGCCCGTTGGGGGCGTCGACGGGACGCGACGCGGCGACACCCGACGACGTGTAGCGAGGAGCGACGATGCGCTGGCACGTCGGGAAGGAAGTCTGGGCGTGAATTGAGCGAGAAATCAATATATTTTTGATGAATGACTATGGTAGTTATTTGTACACGAGAGGGGAAGAAAAAAGTCAGAATCTGTCCTGACATGCCCAGCCGCTTTGAGAGGCCGTACGGACATATTTATGGGCAAGACAAACCCCAGATACACGCCTATCGGATGGACCGGAACTTGAGCTGGAACGGAGCAGTGATCGACGAGAACATGTTGAGATGCGTAGGTGTGTGGTAGAGATTATAAGTGAGCTTGACGCGATGACCTGCATCACTCGAAGTACAAAAGCTCTATATTAATTGTGCCATGTAACTCAGATCGATACATGTTGCCATGGGTATATAAACCTCTTATAAGCAATGGGATTATTGGGCCATTGG
>JBBPLG010000370.1:0-24728 GCA_038089695.1 Xanthoconium separans | reverse complement strand
GACCTGGTCATGTTCCCCACCCCTTAGTCTCGACGACAAGGACGTGGAAGGGTCCCAGTGTTGCTGGAATGCTTTCCATCTCAAGTGCATACGCGCCTGGGCAGAGAAGAGTGTCAAGGAGCTCCAGGAGGCATGGCGTGCTAGAGGCGAGTCACGCCCTGGCGAATGGCGTTGCCCGGGATGTCGGGCGACACGACAGACGGTCCCGCATACCTACATGTACGCACGATCCCTCTGATCTTGTTCTCTTAGTGATGATTCAATCGTCTCACAATGTAGGTGCTTTTGTCTGCGGATGCGCAACCCAACGCCGCCACGCATCGCGACACCGCACTCGTGCGCACAACCCTGTTCGCGATTGCGATCGGCGTGCTCGCATGCTTGCCCACTGCCCTGTCATCCGGGACCATGTCCACCATGTGCGATCACCATTCAAGTGTCATGTTTCTGCGGAAAAGAGAAACACAGCGCAAAGTGCCAACTTGGTGGGACGGCGCTTTCGTTTTCGTGCTCGCAACCGTGTCTCAAACCGTTGCAGTGTGGCAACTCGGACCACTTGTGCACGGAAACGTGTCACGAGGGTCCCTGTCCACCCTGTTCGGTACGAGAAGAGACTCGTTGTTGGTGTGGGAAACGGACAAAATATGTTGGATGCGGTCAAGTCAAAGTCCGAAACAAGTGTGTCGCCGTGAATGAAGATGGGTCTGAACAAGCATGGATGGGAAGTTATGGATGTGGTCATCCCTGCGAGCGGTACGCCATTTTTCTCATTAGTTGTACCTTCCTAATACGAGTTTCCTAGTCCGTTTACCTGCTCGAATCATTATTGTTCCAAGCTCTGTCACCCACCTTCTCAGACTCCTCCGCCATGTCCGTTCGACCCGCAGCGCGTCGTTTCTTGCGCGTGCGGTCGATGCCGAATCGCACGTTCACTCGAAGAACTCGCATCCAGTAGTAAACCGTCCGCCACACTCCTCCCGCCGCGCATTTCGTGTACATCCCCCCTCCCGACTTGTACCTCCCCCTGCTCGAAACCCCTGCCATGCGGCCATCTCTGCAAAGTCACCTGCCATTGGGACCCCTGCCCGCCCTGTACCGAACAGGTTGAACGCACCTGTCGCTGCGGTGCCACAAAACACACGATACCTTGTGGCGACGGCATTTTCGAGCAGTCTCCCGCCGACAGTGGCACACCCGCGAGCGTAACTATTCTCTGCCAGAAACCTTGCCAAGCACTCCGTTCCTGCGGAAGGCACCAATGCGGACGCATCTGCTGCCCCCTTGCATCACTTGCTTCTCTCCAACGTGCCACCACCAAGTCTCTCAAGCGACGTGACCCCCTACACACCGACGTTGATTCACAGCTCCAGTTTGATCTTCACGAATGCGACGTCCCATGCACTCGCGTTCTTCAATGTGGGAACCACCACTGTGAGCGGCGCGACCACAAGGGGCCGTGTGGGGTGTGTCCAAAGGGAGTGTTTGAAGAACTAATCTGTCCATGTGGTCGAACGGTATTGGACCCGCCGATCTCGTGCGGGACACGGTTGCGTTGTGTATACCCGTGTGCGCGGCCAACGCCGGCATGCGGACACCCACATGTGCCGCATGCATGTCACGAAGGTGTTGTCATTGCAGGATCGGATGCAGCGGATGAGGGACTCGGGTTGCGAGAAGAAGAGAACGAGGGTGGGGCGTGTCCGCCGTGTCCATTTTTGACGGAAAAGATGTGTGCGTGCGGCAAGAAGCGGGTAGGCAATGTCAGGTGCTCGCAGGAGAGAGTGAGCTGTGGGACCGTGTGCGGAAAGTGCGTTGTGTTGCCCATGGCTGAACCGGCGCTGACTTGCTGATGATAGGCTGTTGGAATGCGGGTTCCATCACTGCGAAAGACCCTGCCATGCTGACGCGTGTGGGACGTGTACCGCCGTTTGTGGAAAACCCCGTAAATCATGGTGCGTCGCGTATGCACGTTCGTTTCTGTGTATGCTCACATCTGGAGTTGCTGTTCTCAGTCTCCCTGAAGACCATCCCTGCACGCAAGCCTGCCACGCTCCCGCCGCTTGCCCCGAAACTGAGCCCTGTCACGCACCTGTTATGCTTACGTGCCCCTGTGGCAACATCCGCTCGACAGTGCCTTGTTCTAGGACGAAACTCACGCCCGCCTGTACAGGCGAATGTGAGATTAAAAAACGCAACGCAAGGTTGGCTGAAGCGCTGGGTATCAGCGAGGAAAAGCGCGAGGCGAGAGGCAAGGTGACATATTCGCCTGAGTTGGTCGCTAACGCGAGGAGCTTGGGGCCCAAGTTTGTCGGTGTTGTGGAGAAGGCGTTTGCAGAGTGCGTTTCTCCTTGTGGAACATTTGTTTATGGCCTTATAGACGGGTGTACTTGATTCGTGCAGTTTCGTCACCTCGGATCGGCGTACCCAAGTATTACCGCAGATGCCGCCAGATCGACGTCAATTTGTGCATGACGTACGTTTGTCCCTTCTTTTCTATCCAAATCTTCTTCATCTGAAAACGACCAATTCACACTCTCTCCGAGAACAGCTTGCGGCGGTGTACCGCATGGACGCAGTTATGGTCGATCAGGAACCGCATCGGAGCGTGCAACTGATACGGCGGATTGACACCCGCATACCAGCGCCGTTGATATCCCAACATATTGCCTCAGGAGGGTCAACCACAGGACGATTGGTTGACATGAAATGGGGGGCGGGGAGGGGCGCAGTCGTGGGTGCGACTGTTGGCACACCTGGGACCACTGGCAGTCCTGGTACGGGGACAGGGGTAGGGACGGGCGTGAGCGCGAGTGCAGGCACGGGAAGGTGGAACGTGGTGGCTAAATCTGCGCTGGGAACGCCCCGATCAGGAAGTGGGACACCTGCACGGGAGCCTTCGCCAGTGGTGGGATCGCGTGAGGGGTCGCCTGGCCCGAGTCGATCACTGGGTGTTGGTGGTGCGACCTCCATCACGAGTCCGAGTGCGCCTGCGGGTGGTACGGGGACGAGTGGAGGAACAAGGGCAGGGGTGTGGGTATCCCCGACGGTACAGGCACAGCGAGGGTTGGAGAACACCGCTGGGACAGTTGGGCGTGTGCCCGTCACGATCGAGGGTCCTGGTGTTGCCGAGGAGGACGCGTTCCGGACGACTGGGAAGACGATGCGTAAGCAGTATAGAATGTAGTACGACGTAATGTATCCTACTTGACTTGACGGAACCGGACTCCAGTGGCAATTGAGCTCGAGTGAGGCAGGTTGAGACACTGGCGAGCGCAATACATCGGATCAGGCGTTCAGCCGGACGGAACATCGACTGACACCCGGATCTGACAAAAGTCTGTGACAAATCAGAACGATCAAGACTGACGGAAAGGTCAGTTCCCAGATGTCCTCAAAAAGTACATGGATAACTTTAAGGGAAGTTTGATCGCTTCCAGGCTATGTCATGTTCATATGATGTTCATATTTCAGTTATCGCGATCACTCAACCTGTACCGGCACCTTCTGGGAGTCACGGTGAATTGGAGGATGGTTCAAAAAATTCGGCGTTGTAGTGGTAGGCCGAGGGGGACGATGTCATATTCTTGGCTGATGGTTCAACGTTCAGCAGTAATATTCCCCCTTGCAGGAATGCAACCCACCATTCTTCGACGCTGCACAAACTCCATTCGGCCCCTTCTTCTCAGTCCTCGAGTCAAGACGTAATCGAGTGGTGTGTGGACGACCGTGGGCATGTATTTTCTAGGTACGGCGGTCCCTTACATCCTCAGGCTCCGGCGGACTCAATCTTATCGCCATTCAGGCAGAGACAGCATTCTCTATCACTTACTTCATCTGCATGCCGGATGTCATTTTCTTTTCCGAGTGAGATAATCTATTGAATCGGTACATGCGATTGTGCTCACGGAGGGTAATCAGACTAATGCAAGCGACAAGCCATTGCTCATTCGGCTCGAAATTGAATAGTCTTGAACCCACCGGCGCCTCCTACTTTACCATAAAGTTGTGGTCCGTCTGCGACAAGGCATCGGATGCATAGATCGCGGCCGAGCTACGGTGACGAGGACTGCTGCTCACGCTGAAGCATTGAAGCCAGGTAAAGCGAACAGCACACAGACTCAAGTCCGACGTCCAAGCAAAGCCTAGACCCAGAGTCTTATTCGCTAGGCATCGTTGGTGCACACCTTGAATGTGTTCTTGTGAATTTTAATGAACACTCGATTTCTCAAACTACCGTCAGGGACATTCTCTGCAGCGTCTTCACAACCGTGATCGGGATCTAGCCTACGCTGCAGGGGACTGGTTTCAACCAAACCACACCTAGTACTACCACGAGCTCATCACCGTCTAGCACGACGACCACTACCCCCCGACAGTCAGCTCGAACCGCCCAAATGTTATCCGAGCGGTATGGACAAAGAAAAAAAAAGCACAACCAGGGCCGTGCATCCATCGCGTTGTCATGGTGGGCCGATTGACGAGGCTGTTTCCTTACAATTCAATTGAACTGTCGAGCTCACAAGCACACGCGCGTGGAACCCTTGCAGGCATGAATTCAGGCTGCACTATACTTGTTGTCTGTCATTCCCGCTCTCTTTTCATTCGCAACTAGAACTCCATTTGGCTTTTTCTTCTCACTGGTCAAGATGTATCGAGAGTGGGCGGACGCGGCAAGAATTTATCTGGACACCATTCCATCATTCCATCGAGAATTTGGGACGCTTGAATTTTCCTTTGGCTGATTCGACTCGCGGTGTACTCAGGATAAACTCCAAGATTTGCAGATGTCAAGGTGGGATGATCATGGTATACATACGTCTTTCCGGTGATTTGATGAAATATGTAGGTTCAGCGATCAATCTCCTTGTCTTTCGCCCGGATGGACGAGCATCAGATTCTCGGACAGCCGTGTACTTCGAGCTGTTCTTGCCTACAAAATGGTGTGTTCGTCATTACGATCACTCTCATCTGTCCCTGATTTGTCTCCCTGAACTGCGCGCCTCCCCTCACAAAAGAGAGCATCAACAACTGTCAAACAGAAAATGTCCGAGTTCCCCAGTACTACCCATCGTGCATTCTTCCACTCGGTATAATTGACCTCCGTTTCGGCCACTCATATATCTGATAATGGTTGCCTCGGTTTCATTTAGATAATACCTCATGTTCCTAAGTACATATCACCCCAAAAGAAGACTTGGCGCGACAAAAAGTTCATATAACAGTTCGGAGATCTTGAGACTGCGACTCGAAAGATTGCATGTAGATCCAACGCCGCGAACTTGTCCTCGGACGCTCAGCGATTCGGACCCTTGGTTGACACGTCGCAAGTAAAAACATGGCATTTCATGCCGCAAGTGCAACATAACATTCCAGCGCGAAAATACATGAGGAATGTAAGTGTGTATAAGTCGATGCCGTTTTGGGATACAATCAAGGAATATTGAATACAGAGAGACACAGACGACATGGTCGGTGAGATGTTCTACAAATGAAATTTGGAAATGGTGTTGTACGAAGGGGAACTTGCACCCCATTTCATACACCAACGATGGAAACAGATGCCTCGATGGGGATGAGTTGCCCGTCAGGCGTGTTGGGGGGTGCGGAAGAACGAGACAGTTTCTGGCCCAATGTCTAACAGCATAGATGAGCAAAGAATGACTATCCTGGCAAGCTCTCGCACCACAATATCACCGTCTTGCAACAACGTTTGCTGCTGCATTCGAATGCCGTTGACGTAGGTACCATAGACCGACGAACGATCTCTAATGAGGACCTGTGTCCGTTTGTCAGTATTTGATGGAGGACGAATGAAAGGCTGTTCAAACCTGTTTCCCTTGAATCCAGACTTCCGCGTGCGGCGCACTCAATGACAAGGGTCCTTTCGGGAAGACGCCATTGAACGGCGAAGGTGCCAAAGACTCCAACTGTAGTCTGACTTTGTTCGCCAGTGTCAGCTGTTTGGGCTCAAAGGGGAAGCTGTTTTTGGTTGGAGTGAACGACATGGTGGGTAGAGCATTGAAGTTCATCGTGGAGGACGATAGCTTAGGAGTGGAATCCAAGGATGAGAAGTGATTGGAGATACAGACAGATTTCTCTCGGATTTATACCGTGCATCGCACTCCAAATGTAATGCTGAAGCGTTGGATACATGTAGCACGGCAACGAACGGGGAAATTGCGAGGCCGGGAGCTTTGCAACCGTGCTGTCAGGGCCGTGAGGAGGAAAGCCCTAGAATCGAGGGTTTTACGCGTCTCGCAACCGCGAGACACATTGCCGGTGGATGTTCGTACCAAGTTTACGCTTCTCCGTCAGCATGCTGGATGTCAATTCACTCCAACGGCACACCACTTGTGGGAGAAACATTACGCAAGAATGCAATCGGTAATCAGATGAGTGACTCTCAGAGATGGACCTACGGCCTCGTGGAACCAACGCAGTCCGCGCGAAAGTCTGATTCCTTCCATTCTAGATGGATGATGTTGAGGTCTGTTGACGGTGAGCTGGAGCAGCTTCTGGATCGGGATAAACATCCGCAAGGGGGACCTGTCGATAGAGATACGCAGCGGTCTTCGGAGATCTGAGCTGGGGTGATAATCCACTTCAGATCGTATGTGAGAGCAGAGTAAAACCTAATAGGTGATACCGTCGGATGGCTGGGGACGCTACAAGATCTATTTCCAACAATTGAGGCAGAGAGATGGCCACCATTCGATCCATACCCCAGCTTTGACGTGTGTCAACCACGTTGCTGCTATTCAGAAACGGGTGAACGGCGTACCCTACAAAATGTCGTGGAACCGAGTCTAGATCACTTAGTAGTAGTAGTTAGACGTAAAGCCTATATATGAGCACGTGATGAGTTGTTGTACGTCTTTTTCGCGGTCAACTTTCAAGCTTCAAGGACTACATTAGCAAGTCTATCTATCCTTCGGATGTCTCGCCTTCCACGAGCTATCGACTCCTTTCTGCGACCTTCTCAGGGCTCATTGAAGGGTTCGGCACTACCGCTACGGACACTACCAACACGAGCTAGTTTCTCCACACGACACGCAAAACCTACACCGGAATCCTACTCATCACCCTACACTGCTTCAGTAGTATCAGATGATGAAGCGCACTTCGCTGCTCACCTTAATTCCGTCTTTCGTTCTTTGGAGTTTCCTCCAGAATTGGCCAGACGAATACTCACCCATGGCAGTCACAAAGCTGCTATTCATGGGCACAACGGTCGCTTGGGGTTCATTGGTGGGTATTTATTTTCCTCTCTTGACCGATTCTTGCTTTTGTAACACGAACGTCGATAGGCCGCCGTGTCTTGGAATCATATTACTTATTGTTCGTTCACGAAGCTGCACATGCCGGTACACACCACGATTATGACCGCTTAGTTTCACGCGCTTTGAACACGTATTTTTTGGGAGAACATGTTGCACCTCGATGGTCTCTTGGTCGCGTGCTTCTCTGGGTCCCAACGGCTCCAAAGGAAAGTTTGCGGGTCGCTCAGGCCCAGAATCCCAATTCGGAATTGGACGAAGCTCTGGCGGCATCTTCTGGTATTGCAAAGAGTGTTGGGCTCTACAAAGTCATGGGTGAAACTGTCCAGGCTGTGGTGGGGGGTGTTTATCATCAATTTGTGCGTCCTCAGTTCCCATCGTAGTGGCGTCTGCAGTATTTGACGAAGTACCGGCGACCTTTCCTTTCTCGTTGCGGCATTTAGGGTGGTTCTGTTGCTCATCAATTATTCCACACGCGAATACTTCCGCATCTTTTGCTATCCGGGAGATCAAGTGGGGTTCCCGAGGAGTTTCATGCCACAGCGTGGCGAATTTGTGACCGTCTGGGCGGCCCAGAAAGCGATTTCCGACACCATCCAAATATCCACGAGCACACGGGGGACGAACATGTACATATATCAACCAAAAGGAGGGCTGCGTGAGTCATTTGTTTCATTTTTACCCTAGCAAACACAGGGTTCACATATACACAGTGCCGCTGGCGTATGACTGCTTTCGTGTTGATCGTTGGGGCTTATCTCGGAACCCAAAATTTGCCGCAGTCTATAATTGTTTAATCGGACATACTGCCTTCGAGTTAAAAAGAATTTGGTGGTATTTTCCTTGAGCTGACCAAGGTGGATTAGTAGGTATGACTGTAGGTTGCGATCCCCCAAGCGTGCGATCGCTGGCACCATTGTACCATTGCGACGATTGAGCCGCATGTTCATCCGAGTCTCGATGAATCGATCTATTACCTTCACTCTTGCTATCTACGCACTCAAACACCGAGGAAAATTACTTATCCACTTCGCCGTTCCTCACTTGCCTTCCACTGGACCTCACACATCAAGATTTGTGACACACGAGGCCGCGGGTCACCGCTAGATTCATATGAAGGACGAGGGTCAGAGAAATCAATAATGCCTTTTCGCGTGGAGCTCCAATGGTTGGCCCACGATCTACTAATCGTGACTCACGGCTTGTTTCCGATACTAAACAAGTGGTGTCCAACGGGTCAGTTGATCATTGGTTGCGAGCACTTCAAAGTCTCTTCCGCTCAGGGTGGTAGAGCGAATTGTCAATTTACCCCTGCATCTGCTTGGGTTCCAGTTGCTCACCCGAAGGGGTTGTTTCCTCCCACAGTGGAGCGGAGCTTGTGGTTGTCATCAGACGGAGCATTCGGGTACAATTATCGCGGAGTTGTCCTGGTTTAAATTACAGTTCCGAGTTTATCTTGAGGCAATAGTGTGCTGAACCTTGTTTCCAACCTACCAAGGTCAGCTGAGATTGTGGTTGGCTCATGAACAGTATCCTGGCGGGTACTGGCGGGTGATCGGAAAGTATGCCCCTCAGCTCGGAACTGCCGCTGCTGGAACCGAAGCGCAGGCCCGTACCCCTTTCTTATGTGGGTACAGTAACTCCATTTCAAGGGACTGGTGATGTAAGTGACGACCTGTGAGGGACATTCTGCGGAGATTGAGGTACATACGGCCCTTGGAGCCATCGTTGAGTCCTCAGGTGATCCACGTTGTATTATTATAATTTAGGTGTTTGCTTCACATGTTCCACAGCCCCCAATCCAGACGGGAATGAGTGGTTTCTCATTGTCACCGCCGACGCTGCTGAGACGATCTAACACGCGTAATTCCTCTGCTCCGCCTTGCAATTGGCCAAATATCACATACTGGCCTTTCAACTTTTTTAGCTGAGCTTCACCATCCGCAAGCACGATGAAGAATTGGGAGGTGTTCCTGGCACCAGACCCAGTCTTAGAGCTCGCCATTCCAAGCGAGCCTTTGCGAGGCATCACCTTGAGACCCTCTTCTTCAGCTTTGAAGTCACCTCCGTAGATGGACTAGGCGAGATCAGATCAGAATTAAAAATTACCATGGTGTTGGTGATTCCTACCTCGCCGCCGCTTCCGTCTCCCCGAAGTATATCTCCACCCTGTACGATGAAACCCTTGACGATTCGATGAATGGGGCACTCCAAGTAATGAAGTTTCTTGTTGGAAGCATTCTTGCATGTCCCCTTTTCTCCGGTACACAGCGCGACGAAATTGCCGGTCGTCTTTGCCAACTTGGGCGACGCGCTCAGTTCGAAAACAAGCCGCCCCGCCAACAAGGGCTCCGGAGGTTCGGACAGGAGTGTTGTTTCGTGTCCCTGTGATACATCGATCCCCTGCACGATCTCCTTTTGCCAGTCAGTTAATTGCTCTGGTGCGGAGGGTAGACCGTAACTCGCGGCGTGCTTGTCGAGGATGGATTGAGTGCGATCGTATGCTTCCTGATTGCGTAAGAATTTCGTAGAGTCCCCCACGTGAATATCAAGGTAAACCTGACTCCCGACCATGTTGTGGAGAGCTGTCGACTGGGTGATCTGGAGCAGATGGTATGTGTGAGTTGCCAATTGTTAGTTCGGGGATAGCCGAGCCGTCTGGTAGATGTCCATCGTCCTCAACTTGGGCGGTGCTCGTAAATATACACACCTAACCTCTAGCCTGGTGATGGGACGACGGTGGTCTATAGTGCTTTGATGACCTTCTCCGCCATCAACTTTGTTGGCGAGATGGCCGAGCGGTCTAAGGCGCCAGACTAAGGATCAGGTCATTTGATGACCAAAGTATATATCTGGTCCGAAAGGGCGTGGGTTCGAATCCCACTCTCGTCAAAGCTTTTTACAAAATGACTACCCGACTTTTCTGATCTCTTCCATACACATAGATGATGAGGTGGCGCTGGCTAGGCCATAACACCGGAAGTAATTGCATAGGTACCCTGTAACAAGTGAGTGGCATGCTCCTCCCTCTCTCCCATGGCAGATTGTCGACCAATTTCAGGGTAGCGCCACCCGCCAAACGCTGCCGCCTCTGATCGTGACATACCAGTCGTACTGCTTTCAAAGAAGTGTATACACGTCCCGGTGGCGATCGTGATTGATCTGTACGCCGTTCAGGATCAGTACAATTCGGCCGTTTGGAAAATTGATCCCCCCCGACAAGCATTGGATTCGGGATTCGTGACCATTAATTCCGAGGACCTCTTCCATTCTGGTCAAGGTAAGTGCTGAAGCGGGCAATGCGTAACGCATAACGCATAGGCCGACCCTGATCGCGTCGAGACTATCATCCCGGATTTGTGTGACAGCGTTTCAACGTGGACGTATCCCTCTTTCTGAGCAGGGTACCGAGATGATGTCAATGTCACTAGGTGATCGCTTCCGCGCCGAGAAAACGAAAAAATTGTGATGAGAGTGGGATTCGAACCCACGCCCTTTCGGACCAGATATATACTTTGGTCATCAAATGACCTGATCCTTAGTCTGGCGCCTTAGACCGCTCGGCCATCTCACCTTACGCAGATTGCCATGAGAGACAAAAATATTCTTACTGGTGTGACATCACGGGGTCACGGCGTGGGGATAGCTTTGAGTGTACGCTCTTTACAAGCATCGACCACTCGGGACGGTCCAACATGGCCTCTGCATATTATGAATTTTACAGAGGATCATCGTACGTTCAAAGCTTTACTTTGGTCGCAAACCGAACCCTATAATGGCCCCTTAGAATTGGCATGGCACTCACCGACTCGCTGGACGAGCTCATTACGAGCGGCGCGATCACGCCACAGCTGGCGATGAAGGTTTTGCAACAGGTTCTCCATGTGGCATCGCACCCCACGACCCAGCACACTGACTACGGGTATAGTTTGACAAATCCCTTGCAGACACGATGGTCAAGCAGGTGAAAACGAAGACGACGCTCAAGGTACATTTGTCCTTGTTGGTCCGTGGGCTGTGCGTGGCTCATGGTGTGAGTTTTAGGGTCACCTGCACACGTATCGTCTTTGCGATGATGTCTGGACGTTTATCGTCAAAAACCCTTCTTTCAAGATGGAGTCGAACGAGATGGTGTCGGCCCCACGAATAAAGATCATTGCGTGCAAGAATGGCGATGCTATAGAGGCTGGAAAGAAGTGACATACCTGCTCTACCGTCTTCCCATTGTACCATAGAACGTCTTGTAATTAGCTCTGCACTGCACCTGTGTGTGAACAGCCCACACTGAATTTGCTGTGGAACCGTAGATGGAGGAGAAGCTGTGGAGTGGAGGGGATATTGAACAGGCTGGTAGGACACACGTGCTCATAAATGGACTTCCCATCTTGTTTACTTATCCTCTCCTCTTTCCCCTCGACACCCCGCGACACCCAATGGACCTCATCGCCTATCCAGAACCACCAACCGAAGCAAGCGTCTCAGAAGCCCGCAGGGCCCTCCAATCACAACGACAAGAGCTCTCGCAACTCTCAGAACGTATAAACTCGGAAGAAGATGCTCTCGCACAGATCGTTGCCGACAGGAAGCGCGCGATTCGAGAGATGCAACGCGAACAACATGCTTTGGAGGAAAAAGTAAAGCACACGCTGGCGTACATATCACCCATACGACGCCTGCCCCACGAACTCCTCCGCCATATCTTTCTGTTCAATTTCGACAATCACCCTTGCTGTGCTTGGATCCTTGCCTCCGTTTGCGTCTTATGGCGTAGACTGGCTTTATCGATACCTAAAATATGGTCTAAGGTGAGCAACGAGTCTTCTCATGACATGCGTCGGGTATGGGTGCATCTCCTATTCCCGTCATACCTATGGGCGCCCAACTATATTATCGATAAAAACGTGTTCTCCATCCAACCTCTTGCCGACTGATTGTATTCTGGAATCCCTTGGGCGCTGGGTGGCTCTTTCGAACGAGTTGTTCTGTTTCTCTTTTACGGGCTATGTGTTGAGCTTCATATCCCCACATGCCATCCGCACTTGGTCTCTTTTCCGTTTGAATTGTTTCATCTCACCACTCTGCACAGATACGCCTCGTGACCAACCAAAGTGCGTCTCCAGACACCATCCGGCTCTGGCTCGAGCGATCTGGCGACAAGGTTCCCCTGGACATCGAGATCTACCTGCGAGTGAGCGGTAGTTCATCAGAATCCGCTAGTCGCACTCGAGCGTCATCCCCTACACCCTGGATTCCACCTCCACCCAGCCCCCCGCCACACTATGTGTTACCGCATCCATCACCAGGCACTCCCATTCTTTTACCTCCTGCACAGACGCCGATCATCGTGCCCCAGTCACCGTCTCACCATGATGCGTGGGGAGCGTCTCCTCCGCCTCCCTCTTCGCGAAGCTCTCCGCAAGTCCAGCGGAACACGCATTGGGGCCACATTGCAATCTTTTACTTGATTGAGCAGATGCATCGATGGCAACGGTTTGTGTTCCGCTTCGACAAGCAATTTCCCTCGATATCTGCGCTCAAGTCTATCAATGGTGCGAGTTAGGGAACTCATCCGAGAATTTTCGTCTATTTAACATAGTGGTGTAGGTGACGCTCCCATGTTGAGAGAGTTCGAGATTTCGTGTGCGGAGACGATATACGCTACGGAATGGGCATGGCTCCCCTGCGCGACACTGTCTACCCCGTTGGCATTATCGCAACTGGAGTCTCTGATGCTACACCATGTGCCATTCAAGTGGTCATCACCTATCTTCAAGACGGATCTGCGTTCACTCAACCTTCGGTCATTGCCATCCAATCATCTACCGCTAGATCGTATCCTGCACATCATCTCGAATAATCCAAAACTTGAATCGCTCACGTTACACTTTGCGGTCGTCGTGCCAGCCATCCTTCCGCTACACAGCACATGTCTACCGAAACTTCGTGAACTCAACTTTGGAGGACATTACCACATGTCGACGCTTGCAGACGCACTCATCCTCCCTGTGTTGGATGTTCTCAGCCTTGACATTGAAGCGCGGGATCCGATCGAGGATGTGATCACGAATCTGCTGCAGCGATCCAACAATCCGCCTATCACGCAGCTGTCAGTGTCGTATGGGAACGCCAATAATTCGACGCTTTACTATGGCCCTGGTGGCATTGTGATTGCGTGGAATTTTTTGGCAGAGATGAATCACCTTCACACGCTCAACGTTGGGGGGACGCCGCTCGAACCGTTCCTAGTCACGCTGGGGACACCCGAGGACGAGCAGGCGCATTGGATCTGCCCGAATCTGAAAACGGTGACGATGAGGAGTTGTCACACGCATCCGGATGGGATCGCAAAGCTCGTGCAGCTTATCGAGGCGCGGAATCCGGAGACGGGAGCAGGAACTATGGTGCATGGCGTGACGCCATCGAAGCTACGGCATGTCGAGCTGTACGACTGTGCATCATTGGGACCGGACGTGCTAGAGTGGCTGAAGAAGCGGGTGGACGAGGTGATTTGTGTTGAACCGTGTTATGGGAGGTCAGGCTGAGGTGTGCTTATATCCTGGTGGTCGTATTCCCGAGATGTGTATTAGTATTTTATGTATGGCAAGGGGATGAATACTAGTAATGAGGCGCGCTAGGACGAAGCGTTTGACTTTCGAGCACGGACGGAAGCGCCCAAACGTATGCGGTTCCAAGGTGGAGCTTCGCTGTACTGAGTAACGGACTCATTCGCTCTCCTCCTCGTCGTCTAGAATATTAATGCCCGTGGCCATAATTCAAGTTTAAATAAGACCAAACAGGACTGTCTACTAATGCCGTACGACAGCAAGATTACTACTTACTATTGACTCACATCAGGTTCGTGTTTAAGTTCCATCATCATGAGCACCGTTCTCATCGTCCCAAACAGCGCACTGACTCACACTGAGCTTCCCTCCTGGAGAGACCGCTACATAGCACTCTTGACGGGTGCCAACATGAAGTCTCAAGTTGGCAATGGTCGTGGCGTGACCACAGACTCTCGCCTTCCCGGCACTGCACCTCTGCCCCCATTGCCCACGACACCCTACACCCAAATAGAATGGGACCGCGACATCGAACACGAAGACCGCAAACGTGAGGCAGAAGCTGACGCTGCCCTGCATGACCCACAGCCCTTTCACGTCGATCGAAGCGTCCTCAAGGACATCGTACGCGAAAAGACCCACTGCGAGCTCGGCCGAATATCTTTCTTGAGCTCAGGCAAGTCCCTTCCGCTTCCCCATATCTGCACAGTTCCTGAACACCTGTATTTATTTATTATTAGGAACATTTCATAAAGTCAGTCGTGCACCACAATGCGGTGCCCGTTTATCATCAACCTTACATTTTCTCCTTATCAGGCTTATCTCGTCACACTCGCTGACTCACGGCAACTCGTCGCCCGCGTTGCTCGTCGTTTCATGCCTCGCCTCAAGACACAATCAGAAATCGCAACAATGCAATACCTCCGCCAAAACACTTGCATACCAGTTCCAGACATTTATTACTACGACTCAAACCCTTACAACCGTCTTGGTGGCGAATACGTTCTCATGTCCAAGGTTCGTTCTCGTCATTGATATGAACCCACGTGCGATCCTGATTTGTTCGTTGTCTAGGCATCCGGCATTCCACTCGGTAGAGTCTACCCCTCCATGTCCAATGAACAACTCAAGATTCTATTCAAAAATGTAGCATCCCTCATAATTCCTTTGTTCGCTCAGCGTTTCTCACATATAGGATCCCTCCATTTTCCCTCTTCCTCCCCGCCAGTCCAATTGCCCAGAAGCTCGTCTTCTTCTTCGTCGACACAAACTATAACTCATCTACACTTTCAACCCTTCCCCTTGTCAGCCACCCCCACTTCGGAAACCATTCCAACAGCACGCGTCGCTCCCACTTCAGTACACGTCGGTCCTATTGTCTCCTGGCCATTCTTTGGATCTGGCCGGGGTGACCTCGCACATCCTTTTGAAATTGATCGTGGTCCCTGGTCCTCCACACAAGCTTATTTAGGGTCTTGTGTCCAGCGCGAAATAAATGGCGTAAAGCGCGAGAGCGAGGGAAAGTCCGCGCCTCATCGACTGCATCTTGATCCGGATGAGATCCGATCCTCAAGACACCATCACCTCGATGCGGTTCCGGATGATCAGAGTGATGACTCTGACGAATGGGACGCCCAAGAGAGCGAGGAAGAATGGGAAGGCCCGGGTGATTCCATGTACAGCGACTATCGTCGCATGCAACGGAGTACCTTCCTGGTCGCCCACATCATGCGTCGCGAACAATCCGTCCGCCGAGAAATGGGCCGTTGGACGCGCGTCATGGACCATCTAGGGGCTCATGCCGATAATTCTGCTCCTGAAGAATTTGGACTTGATTGTCACGATCTCAACTTGGAAAACCTATTTGTGGACGAACGTGATCCTACTCAAGTCGTGCGTCCAACCGTCATCCTCTTTGATGTTTACTCACCATTCCTTGACATAGACGTGCATCATTGATTGGGAATCGACGACGACGCGGCCGTTGTGGGCTTGTGCTCATCTTCCGGCGTTCGTTCAGACGAGCCCGTTCACGTCCAAATTGTTCCGAGATGTCGTCGCATCCATCGCGCTCTCCAAGTCGCCGAAAATCGCCAGTCTCGCAGCGACCTCCAAAGAGTGGCTTCACTACGAAGCCGTCGGCGCCCGCCTTCGGCTCGCTCATCGCTGTGTGGAGTGGGATGGATGGGAAGAAGGCCTGGTCGAGAGCATTCTCGGACCAGAGGAACTTGAAGAGGAGTGGTTCAAGGATGTCGAGTCGACAGTCGAGGGCTCGGAGGCGCCGAGTGCACCGTCGTACAACACCAAGGCGTGCCTCGAGAGCATTGCGAGTGGCGACGCGTCGGAGCCATCGTCGGGGGCACTTCGGGTGGCGGCACTCAAGAGTCGGAAACAGGCTGGTCAGTTGCCGTTGAAGAAGGCCAAGGAGAGCGAGCAGACGCTGACGACGACAGGGGACATTTGCGGCGGGCGAGGTGGGGAGCTCGGTCGGCGGTTGGAAGCGTGGTTGAGCGTAAACGGGAAACGACGGTATCTCCTGCAGGACGAGTATGACGCCGAGCCGGAGTGAGAGTATGTGCTTCTTTTCTTTTCAGTGAGATCCTAGAAGGTTTTAACCTATGGTTGGGGGTTTCGCAATGGACCCTTTGTAATGATGGATTTGGACGACACTATGGCATACGATGGACCCTGCATGATATCGCATACCATGACTAGCAATTCTTTTTCGAGAGTATTGGCTCTACTCGATAGAATAATTATTCACATCCCGAAGTCTGGTGACCGATCACAGGAATTCTAGATTACAACCCGGTACGTTCATACTCTATGCTCCATTCTCCCGACGGATATCCTCCACCTGACTCACCGCGTGAGCATAAATAAAGCGGCAACTATAAATAATATCAGATATCAGAACGATCAGGAGCGGAAATGAAGGAGTGACCGCACGGACCGAGTCTGGACCTTGGCGAAGAACTGGATAACTGTCCGACCTGTCCATAATCACCGCGGAGAGTCGGAACGTCGTGCCATTAGACATTGGCAGTCGACGTCTGCCACAACTCCCGTTCCGCCCGGGCCGGAGAACTGGCATCGCGCATGAGTCGGATGAATCTGGCTCGGCGCTGAAACGTCACAGGGATGACTCGGAAGCAGCCTGGTGCGCTCAAACCGGCCAGGTGTTCAACGTCCGTCGTGTGCCTGTGGACGAAAGCGACTCAGTTGCGGTGTGGTACAGTCAAAGATATGGGTACAACATACAAGTCCTACCCACACCCAATCACTTATAATGGTCACCAGCAGCCACCGAATAATCAGACGTCGTGAAAAGCTCCCCTCGTGTGTGGGTTCCCCGCCACGGAGGGTGTAACACGATCACTCATCGAGCAATACCACCGTTACCTCCCGCGGCGAGCCTCGTCAGACAGTTTTTTGTCGATCATCTGCGAGACGGAGTCTGCTATTGCTCAGGGTCTCCGAATCTTGCACTGACCCAGGCCGGAGGGCAAGTAGGCATGGTCATGTCAACAATCCTGAAGGAGGCAGTGTTTGGGACGAGCGGCGGCAAGTGCGCGAGTCTGCGATAACTCTGCAGAGCGGTTGCGGTGTTGTGAATGACATGAATCGATTAAATCTGGGTACACATGAACGAATCTATGATATTGCGGTTGGCCACTAGCATCAACGGATGATCTACTTGCTCCCAGTCGCCTTTTTCATCTGTGCAAGGATCTTGTCGACTTCTGCAATGTGCTTGTCTGACAATTTCTGAAACTAAACACGACATGTTTGTGAGCCAACATGGGGGGAAGACAAGTCGACACACCTCCTCGAGCTCTATCGAATGTTTCTCGTACTTGCTCTTTTTCACACTGGCTTGGTGGTGCTTCCGAATTTGTACACGCAGGCCTTCTGCCATTCGGCTGGCGGTAACGAAAAGCGTGTTTCGCGCTTCGATTGTTGGCCTACAAACCAACATCTTACAAAATGTGTCAAACCAACTTTGAACGAACTTACTTGGGTATGGGTATCCTGAGCGTCCGCGAATCCAGCCGCTGAGGCACGATGTTTGGCAGTTTCGCACCATATATCCCTTGCTCGACCGCCTTCGTATTCTGTGTCCATCATTTTCAGTGAGCAAGTCCGAGACGAATGCACTGCAAACACGCACATGTTCGTCAAACACAGTCACGATTAGCACTGACCCGTCTTTTATCCCAACGGTCGCCACCTCCTCCAGCTTCACCGTCTGTCCGCGCCCTCTGTCGACACGTACCGGGGAGAGCAAGGCAGGCGTGACGCGTCCGCTCGCGCGCGTTTCGAGTGTGGCGACTTCTTTGCGGAACCAGTCGACTGCAGAGGTCATCTTGGACTCGGCCTTGGTGTACTCGGCGCGTGCATCCTCTGAGTCGAAGCGCAGTTGCGAGCCCGGGATGAAGGACGCAGTGGACTTGGTTTTTGATTTGGAGGCGTACGCGCGGGACGATGGCAGACGAAGCTGGACGGCATGGCGACTCGGGAACACGACAACGGGCAACTTCGTGCCAGTTCGACGTACGACGTGTTGAATCATATCCCGTCCTCAGAAATTTTTGGTCAATGGTCATTCTCCTTAATTGGAACTTCCCCTGTAGCTCTCTATAATTATTATACTTTTAAAACTTCTACAACTCTATGGAAATCGCTTGCTCAACCCATCGTAGATCAAAAAGATGATCGCACTACTCGGTATAGACCTCACCACTGTAATCCCACACCCAGCATAAAAGCCACGGATCCCCTGCGCTTTCCACATCGCCTTGGTCGTACCCAAGAAGGTGGATGGCGCAACACCCTTGCCGCGCGGTCGCAGCTCGTCTTCCGTCTGCATCGCACTCTTGACCGTGTCTGCAGGGAAGAGGGAAAAGTTGAATACGGCGCCAGCACATGCCCCAGCGACGGCCGACTCCCACGGCAGAATATCTTTTCGAGCGAGCGGCATGCCCGTGCGTGCCGCACGTCTTTGTACGAGCTGCGATGCAACATATTCCTTGCATGCAAACCAGGCGGCGCCACCACCTGTTTCCCGTATGAGTGTGCCTGTTTGACCAAGCCATAGACCGCGGAAACCATCGTTGCGGATGACGGACATGAGAACGGAGATGGGCCCTGGGAGTGATTTGGGCTTGATAGAAGTCGTTGTCGGTCCCAAAACAGCTGTGGCGACCGCGGAAGGGGGTGAATGCACAGACGTTCCAGGGACGTCCACAGCAAGCATTTGCACTTGCATTTTACACTTGACGAGCTCTACGGGTGTCAGTACGAAGCTTGTGATTGTGCCAGCGCCTGCACCGGCCACTGCGAGCTGCGTAAGCGTGAGGTCTTGGGAAGGCGGATGTCCAGAGATCCACCGTATCACAGGCTGGAGTTGGCTGTACGACACGAACAAGGATGCGTTTTCAACCATCGCACCGGCGACGGGGGCAGGTAACCCCTGGCATAAACACGTCGGCCAATGCACGCGCGCACGACAAAAAAGACGCACGCGATAGAGTCCTCGTACACCCTCTCTCTGAAACGTCCGAACGAGACAGTCGATAGGCCCCTTGAACCTTGCGGTCGCATCCAACACTTGCGATTGGAGTCTCACTTTGGTAAGATCGAAAGGGTGCTCAAGGACCTTGGAGGTCATGCCTGCGATCTAGGAGCATGTTATGCCGGATAAAACTTTGGATAGACAAGCACGCACGCTCCCAAACGTGATGTCTTTTGCCGCGCGTATGGCGGGTGAGACGGTGTGTGTGTCGTCGGTCATGACGGTGGGGTTGAGGGAAAGCGTGCTAGTGGGTAAAGAAGAAGGACGTACGACGCCGGCGTGCTACTGCATTATTTGAGGCCAGAGACGACCAATCCTGTGGACGGCTGTTGAGCAGAAAATGCGGTCACGCGTTTTCGGATCGGTCCTATCGGAGACTCGGAATTCAAAACCAAGCTACACCACTCTAGTTCTAGGTCTTGCATGCGTATTTACTACTTACCACTCCACTTCAGCGGGTATCCTTTTAAACACGTTCCGTGGAACTCCATCATCTTGCATGACCGTCACTTGTTTCAGCGTATATCCATTCCGTTCGGGTATCCACCGGAAAAAGATGAACCAATATACAACCCCCAACAATCCAATCGAAAGAGAGACGACAATATGCGACTATTAGAGGGCATCGGTGTCGTTTCGTCATATACGCCGACCGCACGACTCACATAGTATGGGAGATGCTGGTATGGCTCATATCCGGCACTCGGTGGTATCATCGGCACCAAAACCAAGAGTATGTTGGAAAGGAAGAAGAACACGACCGCAAACTTGTATGCCCGGAATGGTGGATTCCAATCATATGACTTGAACGCATCCGTGTACAACAACAACAGTCCACCCGACGTCACAAGATTGAACAACGCAAGAGGATAAGAATTGTCTGGCGATCAATGATCAGAAGGATTGAACGACAAGTTGGTAACAAGTACACACAGTTGACGATGAAGAGATAGGCATCTCCCGGAGGTGCCAACACCATCAACAGAACCGAAATCAGGTACTGAGTGAAAAGTCCAGTAAGTGGTGCATTGAACGGCTTGTTGCTCGCAAGCAGCGAAGAATACGGGAGAACACCTTCACGTCCCAATTCCTGGACGACTAGCATTTACATCAGCCGTTAAACTCATGTACTAATCAGAAACTCATACCTCGGCCTTGGGTGAATAGAATCGAAAGAAGGTTTCCTAGCACGGAAAGGGAAATTATGACACTGAGGGCCTGTGGGAATGATAAAATCAAAAATTAGATAAAGTAGAACTATGCTCACTCTTTCTGTCGCAGGACCGTAGAGATTCCGGAAGAACAAAGACCTTTCATTTGGCAATCAGTTTTGCTGTACGTAGAGCATGAGAAACCCTCTTACGCAGGGATGGTACCCCCATTAAGCATATCCGCTTTGGACACCACCGCAAAGTAAGCCACATTCACAGACAAGTACACGAATGCAACGAAGCACATAGCCAGTGGTGCCGCCACCTTGATCGTTCTAACAGGGTCGCGTACTTCAGACAAGGCATAATTGGCGTTCGAGTATCCAATGTAAGACCTAGTACGATCAGCCATGACATCAAAAGCAAACATTCAGATGCTCACCAGATGACATTGTACATGCCAATTACAAATGCATTGGCCCCTACGTTCGAGCCTTCCCAGAACGTCTGCCATGTATAGTTATTGGGCTGTTCATACTCCTCTCTGACAGTGAACCCAGGGACACCAATCAGGCTCAGGATACCAGAGGCTGCAATCAGCACCACAACGACGAGTTTGAATGCACCGAGTACGTTTTGAAGTTTTAGACCAAAGTTCAGGAACGCGCCGTGAACGATGAGACAAAACGTTGAGCACAAGAATGCCACGACGCGGACATTTGTCGGAGTCCGCTCATAAGCCAAGGCATGGAGCACATCTGAAATGGATGTCAGTGCACCTGTGGACCACGTCATCTTAACTACTTGCATTCTCCAAAGGCCACGCTTCCTGCCGACAACCAGCCCTGTATTGAACCCGGACCAAGGTTATAAATATGCAAGACGAAATGGGACTGACACTCACCATGAATATGCCATAAATTGCATAGATACAAGTAATCATAAAGGCAGGCCGTCGAAAGACGTACTCCATGTAGGTCTTTTCGCCGCCGCTCCTGGGAAGACCCTATGAGAGCACTTGAGTAACGGTCGACAACCCGCTGAGGGAGTCATACCGTCCCGAATTCAACGTATACCGCGGTACCTGCGGCAGCGACCAAGGCACCGAGGATCCACATGATAAAAGTCATCCCAACGCTTCCAGATGAGTTGAGAATGATACTCGGCGCTGCAAAAACTCTAGGATATCACACTCTCAGAGCATCTCCCTTCCAAGACGATTCGAACGTACCCAGTTCCGATCACCCTGTTGAAGATCAGGGATACAGCACTAAACATCCCTAGAAGAATGTGGTCATTAGTGCTCATCCGGCTTGCATATTCAAACTCGCCGAATGACCTACCAAGTTGTCGTTTGTTGTCAGGTACATCGTCAGTGAACGGCCTAACGGTTACTGCTGGCAGGAATGGACCGGATGTTAATCTAATGCGGGCTACGATCATTCCGCTCAATTTTACGAACCATCCTCGACGGCCTCGCGGGATGACCCCTCCAGGGAGCGCGAGCGCGAATGGAGAAGGGGTTCTGTCTCTGAACTTGCTTGTCCCACTGCGCCTGACGAGGTTTCGAACTGCATGGTCGGTCCGCCCACGAGTCTGAGAAACAAGGCTGCGGTGTGAATGGGAGGACTGAAGGAGATTTCTCATCCGCCATATATCGTGCTTTTGACGTGCCGGTGCCGCATAAGTACGTGAATTTAAGCCAACTCCGAATCGAGACAAACACTAGCTAGACGCCACTGCTCGCTTCAATGTCTCGACGGACACCATTTTGCTTCGGAATCCTTCATTTATCGGACCTAAGAAAGGCGTCCATATTTCACAGCCTGAATCACAGGTCGTGCTGCTCAGATTCACACACTGACTATGTGGCAAAGTGGATAAGCAACACAGGAGAAACAACAATTACTGTGTTCGTTTTATCTAGAACAACTTGAATGCTGGGTCCTTTATTGAACCATCACCAGGTGAGGGTACTATGGGGTCACTGGTCAGTGGTCACGCCCTGGCAGGGTACAAGCCAAGCTGCGTTTTCCGAGTCATTGCTATCACGCGAGAATCGATGAGCGCTGGCTGTCAACTACAGGCCGTCTGTGGCGCGATACTGTCCATATATATGGCTATGCGACGATCGATAGACGGAGGGTGACGGACTGCGGTGCAGCGAGGCACGAACGTAACCGCAGTGCTAAATCCTTCGGACAAGCGACGTAAGTGGGCGGCGCTTCTTGCTCTCGCGCCACCTCCACCTCGTCGCTCGTCCTCGCCCATTTCAGCGATCCACTCACCAAACCCTGCCTTCATTCATATTCTGGCTCCTCGTAGCTCACTCTCTGGGTCCAGAGCGCGAGCCGACTGCGACATAGTGTGACATATGCTGTGACTTGTGACTTACCAAAAAAAGAAAGAAAGAATGCGGACCGATCGATCAAAGGACGAGAACGGTACCTGGTTCAGGAATTCGTCGCCCTGGAATGGGGGTTTGATAGCGTAACAAAATAAACAACTCGTGGCTCGAACCTCCAATGAACAAGGTGCTGACGTGTTGATCAAACGATGGCAGGTAAAACTAGAACTGTCGTGTTGTGTTGATAGTTGTCCAACCGTCCCACTGCATGTCCTTTGTCCGCCCTGTCAGGCCCAGGACGGCATTGCTACTATATGTCTGAACAGGAACCCACAATGGCAGAACAGAGATCCAATGCTGCAGCTGAACCAAGAGCAGGTACATTCGCCGATTTTCCTTCAATCGAGCAGATGGTGAAACAGGTTGAGATATCTGACAAGTCTTCAACGAAAGGTCCCTGCCAACACCGCACCTATACTACGCCCAGATACCCCCAGTAACCTCATTCGGGGCTAACTGTTTTTTGAATTATCGTTGCCTTCCAACTCATCATGGGTAACCTCTCAATGCATCAAGCTCAAAGTCCTATTGACATAAATACATTGTCAATAGGTGCATGGGAGTGGGATTGTGGTCATATCGTAAGTATGTCAGTGGCATTGCTTTATTCTCGTCGCCCAGCAGAGTACCAGTACACACCCACACCCTGAGGTCCGTAACTTAAGATTCGAGCACCACGGCCAACTTTTATTGTCGCTCTGCGCCTCCATATATCCGACTGAGTACAAATCGTGGAACGCCATCTTCCTGCAAGACTTTTACTCGCTCGAACGTATATCCATTTCGTTTGGGCATCCACCAGAAAAGAATCAACCAATACAGCACAGCCAATAATCCTACAGAAAGTGCAATGATGACGTGCAGCTATATATGGCGTCAGTGCTTATCGTTTCGTTGTATGCAGCAAGCGACCAACATAGTATGGGAGATGCAGATAGGGCTCATATCCAGCAGCTGGTGGTATCATCGGCACTGAAGCCAGAAAGATGTTGGACAGGAAGAAGAACACAACCACAAACTTGTATGCTCGGAATGGTGGGTTCCATTTGTAAGACTCGAAGGTATCTGTATATAACAATATTAACCCGCCCGAGACAATGAGGTTGAACAATACAATGACATAAGAGGAATCTAACCATCAATTTGTGATCAGGGTGGGGGTCGACGAGCTGATGGCTGTTACTTACAGTTGAGAATGAAAAGGTAGGCGTCCCCCGGTGGCGCTAACATCACCAGCAGAATTGACATCAGGTATTGCGTGAAAAGTCCAGGCAGTGGTGCATTGAATGGCTTGTTGCTCGCAAAGAACGAAGAACACGGGAGAACACCTTCACGCCCCGACTCCTGAACGACTGATGTCTACATGAGGCGTCGACATCATATACTAACCCCAAAATCCCATACCTCGTCCTTGGGTAAACAGGACTGAAAGCATATTCCCCAGTATGGACAGTGAAATCACAATGCTCAGGGCCTGTGATAGGAGTCAGCTCAGAGATCGGTGTAAAAGTTGACGTGACTCGCCCTTTCTGTCGTAGGACCATAGAGATTTCGGAAGAACAAGGCACTTGATTGGAATCAGGTTTGTCATGCAGAACCACGAGAAACTCTCTCTCACACAGGAATTGTGCCCCCATTAAGCATATCCGCTTTGGACACCACCGCAAAGTAAGCCACATTCACAGACAAGTACACGAATGCAACGAAGCACATAGCCAGTGGTGCCGCCACCTTGATCGTTCTAACAGGGTCACG
>JBBPLG010000369.1:0-24734 GCA_038089695.1 Xanthoconium separans | reverse complement strand
TAACAACGAGGAGACAACAAATGTCTCGCATAGACATCCTGGGGTGATTTCGGCATGTGGAATACTCAAGGTAAGCCCAGACTACAGAGATTGTCCATCCAGTGGATTGAGTCCAAGATGCTGTGGATTAGTAGCACAGCCTTTGTCAATTTTGCCAACAGTGCACACCTACATTTGTCTAGGTCACTTCAGAAGTTCAGATGATGGGCGGCGAACCTTCTGCGCAGAGGACCGCTGACAAAATACATATAGCATGCCTCTGTTACGGTGCTCACCTCGATAAGCCCTTCATCCTATGTGGACACAGGGCCCGCCGCGGCGTCTTCTCTCTCTCCGAGAACGGCTCGTCGTTCATCACGGCGAGCTGTATAAAACAGGACCTCACGTGCACTTCATTCTCTGCATCTCAGGAAACGGTGGCTTGCTCCGAGATACACCAGTAATTGGGTAGGTCAACTAGGAGAGCTTGTTACTCGTCTCCACTCGATTACTATCTGAGGGTCCACGAAAATGGTGGTTGTTCCAAACACGGTTTCTAACCTTTGAAGACACTGGTGATACTGCCGCTACGAGAGTCCGTTTGCCTTTGTGTACCACTCTTGTTTCCAAATTTGTTCCTCCTTCTTCGACATGTCACACTTCCACCATGGCCTTTCAACCCGGAGCGCTGTTTATGACGATGTCGGGCCGCGGTTTGCACGCGGTACAATCTCTGCTTGTCAGGCAAGATGAAATCGGAACTGAATGGCCCTTGTGACACTTGCGATATTGCGATATGGTACCCCTGTTTCACCTTGCATACAGCCTCGGCTTTTCTAGCTGAAACCAAGTGCGTTAAGGGGAAACCAGTTTGAGAACGACATGCGAGATGAACAAGAAAACCGGAGACAACTTGTGATCTGTAGGTTTGTGATAGGTACGCGACTTGGCAGTCACCCCAAAGATAACAGCGAGAATAAAGGCATGGAACACCGCCGCACTTTCGATCCCCCGTCACACATTCAGACCTCAATAGAATTATGTTCGGCATGGCATTCCACTTCGCCCTCTTCTTCAGCTTCTTACTCGCTTCTGCTGTTCGGGCGGTGGGCGGGACAGGTGGTGTCGCTGGGGCCGTGTTGAACAGCCCGAACAACGTTTGTCATTGCTCTCTTCTGTACACGTATCAAACTTCTGATTTCATCCTTTTTTAAAAATTTCGACAGGGAACCTTCCAAATCAACGGTCTCACTATAACAGTTCCAACTACCTTTGCGTCCCCTGGATCTTTCAATGTCTTTGTCGCTATCGATGTCGATTCATTGGAGTGCATGAGCTCTGTTGCGGTTGGCTTCATTGGTGTCATGGACACATTGAAGAATGGAACTTCAATACAATCATACCGCCGTGAGCATATATCAAACCATACATCGCAATTTGTCTGACTCTTTTTTGTAGCTTATTACCAAAATGGGTCAGACAACGCGCTCAACCTCTTCGGAAACGTCGAAGTGAAGCCTGGACAGACAATCCGAATGGGAATTATTGCGCCTTTCAACGACAACCCACAATCTGCCTCGATCTTATTCATCAACCAAAACACTCTGCAGTACTACGATCCGATCGTCTACTCTGAAGCTGGGTTCTGTGGGAGAAGCGCAGGTTGGATCTTGGACTTTGCTGACAACTCGGACACAGGACTATTCCCGAACTTTGGGTCGATTTCCTTTGAGAATGCTGTGGCATTTGGTAAAGCGGGTACGCCAGATTACGGGCCCCAATCCCAATCAGACACGATTCAAGTTGTCCCCTCCAACTTGACGACGAGCAAAGGTGCCATCAGGGTCATAACCACGCTCAACGTGGATTCACTCACATTCGAATACGTTGACTGAGGGTAGAAGAGAAGAAAAGGGGAGAGATAGAGCCCCTCCTACACTTCCCTCTTCTTTTACTCTTATTTTCTCCCAGTGTCATGAGAGGAGGGGTAGTCAGTGTTAGCAAGTTGCTTTCGTAAATGTCCTGTATTTGTAATTGATGTACAGACATGTAGATGTAAGTCACGTAACGTGCCACTTTTTGGACTCCACAGCAAATCCTCCATTCAATCATTAACCGTCATCCACACCAATTCACTGGATTCAAGTATGATGCTCACCTTCGATACGGTTTTCATTCCCATGTTGTTGTTTGTCCCGGCGGGATGCTTTGGCCACAAGGACGCCGACCTCTACGTACTATCGCATCGTGGCCGTTGAATTGTCGTTCGATGGGCGTACATTTCAGCTTCAGTATGACGACGCCGAGTGAGATGAGTCACACGAATCGCTAACATACGCATATGCGGTGAGCTGACCGAGCATTTGCGTATAGCTGTGCGGTGGATCAGACACGGAGACGGACATGTTGAAGGACATGCTGACAAGTGGGTGATGGTGATAGGAAGGGCGTATCAGGCTTTCCCATCGCTGAAGCGTGCATCTTGCACTGGAGTCCTGATCCATATTAGACGCCTGTGTTTATAAACCCCAGCTGAACAGCCAGCTCCAAAGCCAACTCACTCGACCATCTATTACGACAAGCCATCGAGTGTCACTGATCAACATGCCGGAACAAATCACGTACTATCACGATGCCCTCAATGTAGGTGATTATGACTGTTTTTGAGATGAGGGGCGTGCTTATCGTGACGGCGGTCCAAGATCTCGCCTTTCTGCCAAATGGTAAGATGATTTATGGCCCTGCTTGATAAGTTTATAGACACGCATGCCATAGGTCGAAATCGCTTTGCTAGAGGCCGGAGCGTTGTACACATCACACGGCTTTGACATTTACAACAAACCGGCATGGTCCGGCCAAGTGAATCCGCTCACAGGAAGATGCGGACCAAAAAAACGTCCAAACGGACACACTCACAGAGTTACCATGACAGATCCCTGCTATCACCCACGGAGGGCCATCCGCCTCACCCGAAGCACCCTCCCCTCTGTCAACCAAGATCACAGAGTCGTTCGCCCTCCTTGAGTTCCTTGAGGATCTCTTCCCCGACGCTGGCCTCCTCCCACCGGCGTCCGACCCGGCTGCGCGCGCCCGCGTGCGGTTCTTTATCGACGTCGTGCGTCAAGTGGAGACGTCTATGTTTGACATCGTCAAAAACGTACCGCAGGCACCCGAGAAGCTGAAAGAGACGATGGAGAAACTCCAAGCATTGCTTCCCGATCCGGAAACTGCTGGGGGCGAGTACGTGTTCGGAAAGGCGTTCACGAACGCGGGCTGTGCGATCGCGCCGCTGCTTGGGTCGATGGAAGTTTCCATCAAGAAGGGCATCGGGCGCGCTGAGCCTGAGGTACTGGCGAAGCTTGCGGAGGCGCTAGACGGGGCCAAGTTTGATTGACTGGAGCGGTACCAGAAGGCATTGTTGGCGAGGGAGAGCGTGACGCGGGTGATGGATCTCGTGAGTTTTTTTTCTTGTTAGCAAGTCCCGTGGACGGATGCTGATTCGTTTTTGGTTGTTCAAGAGCACATGGACGGCGTATACAGGGCTAGGTTCGCTCGGGAGTGAAGTAACTCATCTGATCAGATTCAAGTCGGGGCATATTCGCCCACGTAAAGTGTTTTCAAGCGGTCGATTTATTGTATATGTACGTGTCAAGTAATGCGGATTAGAATTGTATGTTTGTATGAGTCGTTACTGAAGGCCTGAGCTGTGGCTTGGGGCTATCTGGGGTTTCCGTGAGTCAGGGGTGGAGCATTGCTCCACAAACTCGGCGGAGTCATTTTGCGCCTACTGCTCATATGAGCCAATCGAAGTACAGTGCACGTAATAAGTAACTCTTGCCAATGCAAGCAAGGTGCATGGCGAGCCCTGGCCTTCGTGCTTACAAGTACCCCGAAATAACTTTCACTGGTCACCATCAACCACCGCCATGTCCGAAACCGGAACTGCTCCTCATAGTACATTAAACACCAGTGATGAATTTCTGGAAAAAATGGCTTAACAGACTGTCTTGTACCAGGCATGATTTATGATTATTAATGCAAACTCACAACAACGATTCTGATTTAGCTTCGACAAATATGCAAAGGCCCCTCTTCGAGGTAGAGACAAGGAAGAAATAAGCAATGCTTATCAGGAGGTTGTGAAGAATTCTCCACCGAGTGCAACACAGAAGAAGCTGGATGACAGCAAGTTGGGGCAATCGCTCCAAGTTCCAGCCCTCGCCATGTACGAGCAATTCCAATTTATTTCCAGGGCCACCGAGCTATCAAGCACCTCATTCTCTACGTTCAGAAAAAGGTGGCTTGATTCAGTTCCGTATAGCGGAAATTGGGTAAAGTCGACTGGGACTCGGGGGGTTGCAGAACTTGCAATCTCCCAGTCCTCTCTTAAGTATTACTATTGGATTGATTACTGGTAGTGAGTCCGCGCGAAAACTGTTTTTTTTTGTTCTACTAACCTTCGTTGCCCTCGAGGATACTGGCGACGTGCCAGTTGCTTTGCCCACGGTCAAACCGCCGCTGCGAGTGTCCGTTTACTTTTGCGCACCACTCTTTCCCCAAGCGTTGTCACCCTCCTTCTCGGACACCTTTGTCATGGCCTTCAACCCGGAACGTGTCTTTTGTTATACATGTGGACGACGTCGGATCGTGGTTTGTATGCGGCATAATTCTTGCACATTAAGGCTAGATGAAAATGGAACCTGAACGGCTATGAAAGGATTGGGCCTGTTTTGTGTTATGACATAGTAAGTACCCTCGTTTCACCTACGTGCTTTTAGCAATCGATGTAGACTGAAACTCCAATCGACAGTTTGAGAATGACATACGAGATGAATAATGGGAAGGCCGCAGGACGGCGAGTAATTAATGCTTGTGATTGGCGTGGGCGCGAACATCGGTACACAATAGGGGTACACCCTTCCGGCAAGTTATGCACGTCACCTCGTCACCCCAAAGATAACAGGGTGAATGCATGAGGAACAGTTGCACTTTCGATCTGCCATCGTACATTCAGTTTATGTTCAGGACAAACCAACCGCAGAAGCTAGGCCGCACTGATGTTTGTTATTCTTTTTATTTTGACACCTGTTGGAATCTCGGCTTCAGTCGATGTTGACATTTCTGTGACTCCCGGGTGCACGAGCACTTTTATGGCTGTCATACAAATCGGATTAAGACTTGGCTGATTCTTTTTCTTTTTTGTCGCATACTTAGCTTGGTACGACGAGTCAGGTGGGCATATCTACTTGGACCGTTGGAACCTGCAGACAACGTCCGTGTCGCGAACTCCGCGTCTTCCTGCGAGCCTCAGCAATCTGGCCAGTGTTCCTCTCCAACGAAAATTGTAGTAGGAAGATTCGCATCAAGCGGCAAGCCAGTCAACCTTACAGTCGGATTCTGTGGGAGCAGCGCAGGATGGGTCCTCACATCTAATGGTGATATTCCAACTGCCGACTTTGGGACGATGCTGAAACATTTTGTGCGGAACCTCGACAAATTGTCGAGCCCCATCAACCAGGCATGGCTATCGTCAACCTGACGGCCGTGGGGAAGACGAGCTCTTCTACGGTGATCGGCACCGCAACCAGTTCTATGCAGACGTTCAATTGGAGGAGTTTGCGGACTCGAACACCAATCGAAATAACGTACGAAGGTTGCTCACTTTCTATTTCTCGCCCCCTCGCATCAACTGTGGTAATCTGTCTGGCATGTGGTCCGCAAAGATCATACACATACACACTAATTCATCTGACTCAAATAACGCGTTTGCTTTATTCGTTGATCACGTTTTGCGTATCGAGTAGCTTGCAAAACTGTCGCATGACCACGTCGCTCCTGCAAGTAATGGTTATGATTGGTGTAGGAAGGAGATTCAGAGTTATATTGTGCTAATCGTCCATAAGCGCTTGAGCGGCTGTGGTTGTCGCGTTAGATGTTGGCGTTGACAAATAAACAACAAATTGGTATGTACATACATACTAACAACTTCAATTGCTTCACCACACCTGGCATGATAGCACCATAGACAATGTGATGGACCACGATTTATCGATGCGGAACACAGTCTGCAGTCTTCCCTTGAGCATTTGCTTCACTGTTGATCTAGTCAATGCGCTGAACACTGAGGTGACTGGGAATTCGTCCACAGGGCTGGTCAAACGTGGTTTCGGCGCGAGATATCCTGTATCTTGTCGTTTCGTGGGTAGCATGGCCGACGGGCTGCCGAGCTTTCGTAGACAGACGCGGCGTCATCGACCCATTGTCCCCTCATACCGAGATCCTTGTTTTCCGCTCCACCAGATCGCGCCGATCGCTCATGGTCAAATCGCATCGCAGGGATGTTCACTGCACGGTACAAATATCTCTCAGTCCATCCTCTCAATCCTCTACAATGGAAGCTTCAAGGTTTTGCGGGAACGGAAAGAGCATAACGCATATACCCATAAACACTAGTACCGTATGGAGCAGGTGCAGCTATCGTCACGGTCAAGTAGCTGATCATAAGGATTATCAAAGTAATGTAGATGTCGTTGTACGAAGACCAATGATCGGCAGTATTTTGACTTGATTCGCGTTCATTCAGCAATTCGTAGAATGCCAATAACTTTTAACTGCTGAATCCTATCACTGATGGACAGTCTTATATGGCACGGGAAAACGGGAACATGGCGACACACAGTCTAAACAGGAACCATCCCAGCCTACTAAATCCATCCACACAGCTATTCCTACTCGATTCTTGACGGCCATTGATACAGATGATACAGATGTTTGCGCGGTCTATCTGGTTTCTTCATGGTAGCAGATATCAATCATGTTGTCCATCGAATAGTATTTTCGGCTTGCGACTTGTTCTCTCTCGAGGTTTACTGACGTCGAAAACCTCGAATTCACTCAGCAGTCGATCTCCGGGATTGTATTTCAACTGTCTCGAGTTACGCAGAGTGGATCAACGGAGTCATGTCGTCCTACGCAAACGTGTCAATACTATCACACTAGCTAGATACAAGAAAGGTGCCTACCCCTATCGGCACACTGAACTCCAAGTCAGGTGCCAATTCTGCCAAATTGATCTTGACGTCGCGACGACTCCGAGAGCCTAGAATCAAAGGAGTCAGAAATGCTCCATAGGACGCAGAGAGTGACGATAGTTGCCTCGGAGGAGAGATCCGATAACCGCGTTCCACACAAATTATTTCCCGAGGTATGGACAGGAATTGACGACCTTGTGGGCCAACAACGAGAGAGATGGAATGGAACCTCTGACATGTAACACCTTCTTGATAATAGCATTCTTGATCTTGGGCTGTGTGTCCATGAGTGTCAGATCGGCGTGCTGGGGCAGCGCAGTCAAGCAGAAATGATAATGCACCTTGAAGGGTCTCAGTGGCAAGAGGCCGCAAGCGTCGGCATGGACACGATCCTAATCAACCATTGGATACCACAATTCCTCGTACAAACCTGATCAAGGTGTCGGCTGCGAACACCCATTCAAGACGCCTACAGCACTGGAGTGCGACGTTCGAGCGCATCGATTGCCGTTTGAGTCCACAGAAGTCTACATTCACCCATGCCATTGAAAGACAAAGCGAGAGATCTGCGACAGCGCGCGAAGGGTTTGCCTGGACATCGAGATATGGGGGATTGGTGGTGGAGCCATTCGATGTCCAAACGATACATGAGATATTTTGCAATTTTGCAACTTGGGACGAAAATTCGTTATGTGGCGGTGCAGAATTAAATGGTTTCTGTTCTCCCTCAACCCGGTGCTTGTCCACAAAAATGGCGGAAAATCGAGCTGCAAAACTCAGCGTCAAAGCGGAGCGGGAACGCAGATAAAAGTCGGGACAGACTTTGGTAATTCCCTCCCCATCTCTCTCCTTTCTATACCACCATCACCACCTCTTACTCAAACTCGCCTCACCACAATCGAACTGTCACGCGATGGCGCGTACCAAGGTACGACTATCTTGCAATGTTCTTTACTTCCTCTTTTCTCGCAATGTCACGAGTGTTGAGCGCGTCTTGCTCTCGTTGGGGAGATGCCACAGCAGAGAGGTGGTAGTCTGTGTCAGGGTGTACCATAAACGTCGCGATAGACATGCTCCACTTCCAAGATGATTAGTGCCGTCGATCGTCCCTTCCAGCCTTCCTCCCACACTGTCTTTCTTTAAACTTACCTTTACTTGCCAATCATAGCAAACCGCTCGCAAGACCACTGGTGGCAAACAACCCAGAAAGCAACTCCAAATTGCCACCAAGCGCACCGCCAAAACGGCTGTAGCAAGTATCTTTCCAGACTTTCCTTGATCGTCTACTCATTGTGTCTCTTTAGAGTACTGCTACCGGTGGCGTGAAGAAGCCCCACAGGTTCCGCCCTGGCACTGTCGCCCTGCGTGAAATCAGAAGGTACCAAAAGTCCACGGAGCTCTTGATCCGCAAGCTGCCTTTCCAGAGGCTCGTCCGAGAGATTGCTCAGGACTTCAAGGTTTGTCTGTCCGTCATCGATTCATCGACGTCTTGTCCAACATCGCCGTCGTTCAGACCGACCTTCGGTTCCAGTCTTCGGCCGTGATGGCGCTTCAAGAGGCCAGTGAAGGTGAGAACGCCCACTACTATCCACTCTGACATCCATTGACTTTGTTCATCCAGCTTACCTCGTCTCGCTCTTTGAGGACACCAACTTGGCTGCCATCCACGCGAAGCGGGTCACGATGTACGTCTTGCACATTTACCCAGTATATTCTTGTATGTTCATGCAGTGCAGTCAACCAAAGGATCTGGCTCTAGCTCGCCGCCTCCGTGGCGAACGCCAATTTTAAAGTTGTTCACTTAAGCGATACAGATATATCTCTTTTATAATGTTATTCCATTTGTTTATAGGATGTCTTTGAGCTACCATGGCGTTCTCTGTTAACTGTATTGCATGGAACGGCACAAGTATGCGAATACTTGGGCTAGTCGTATGGAAAATGTTTTGCACACGAACACTCGTTTGCCGTAGTGTGTAATAATGGGAATGAAAACGGGGGTATGTAGAAAAGACTGACAAAAGCACAAATGAAGTGATGAATAATTTGTAGATCCAAGTATCAGTGGACTCTACCAAGAAATCAGTAAATACTTAATATTCTCCATGCTTCCTACCTACTACCCAGTCGTTGTCTTCATGAAGCCAAGTGCACTGTCGCCGGTCATGGAGAATGCTGCCGACTATCAGCGGGTCGGACGTGATGGATTATCAGCTGCTGCTCGCGCATTACTTCAGCCATCAACGGGACGTGCACTGCAGCACAGCGACACACCTCCAGTGACTCCTTCAAACAAATGCGTCGTTGGTCACAAACCCTCCAAGTCTGGACGAACCGCCAAGCCAGTCGAGCCGCCTGAGACCCACTCCGACGTCCGCCAGGCATGTTTGAGTCCGCCGACCAGTTGAATCGGTAGCTCTTCCATTTCTGGGATATCCTTCCAGATGATAAGATTTTCGTATTCCTTTCTAGCATCATCGCCGTACATGTACGTGGATATCGCATCCGACACTTCCCGTGACATCCAGGGTAGTGTGCGCATCCGCATTGCGTCCTTGTATCCCGAATCCCTGGGATTTGATCGTCCAATAGCAGTTGCTGCTATGGAAATGCATGTTCCACCGATCATCTTGCGCACCGGACGGAGGTGTCCAGGATGGTCCATCTGGACGACGGCCAAGCTCCAAGCAAAAGTAGGACAATTAAACCTTGCCCATTCCATTTACAAGACCTAGTGCTGTGTTTGTAAATTTGTATCATCACAACGGTGCGGCCCGGAAGGCGTGGTCATGATGTAGGTAAACAACACTCAACGGAATGTGGCAGTGGCGGCGTGACGGCAGAAAGAGGGTGAAAAAAACAGAGCGGAAAGTTCAAGGCTAGTGTTTTCGCTGGCTGCCCAGATTTAGTGTGACAGGCACTTGCTGACTATCACACCAAATTTGAAGTGATATAAGTGATCGGCGCACGACTTGCTTCCGGCCGGTTACGCAGGCGGCAGGTCACCCAAAAAGATGACAGTGGTTCCGAGTCCTACAATCGAATTTCGGCTATAAAGCATGGGAGCTTTCGGTCTCCTCCAACAATCCACAGCATCATTTGAGTTTATGTTCGCTATGGGATTCCATTTCGCTCTCATCCTCATCTTCAGCTTCTTGCTCGCTTCTGCTGTTTTCGCGCGGGATGCGGCTGCGGTCGTGTTGAACAGCTCGAAAAACGTTTGTCGCTGTTCTCTTCAGTAACTTCTTGATCTCATAATCTTTTATTTCGACAGGGAACCTTCTATCTCAACCGTGCCACTATCGCATTTCCAACTCTGTTTGTCCCCAAAATAGATACCAAAGCTTCAATCTCCGTTCTTCTCGGTATCGACGTTCTTGGCACTTCCCAGTGCACGAGCACTCTTATGACTGGCATCGACTGTTATTTAAACGCGACTTATACTCAATGTGATTGTGAGGAAGTTTTAAACCATACGTTGCAACTTGTCTGATTCTGTGTTGTACACTTAGTTTGGTACGACTTGTCAGATGGGCACGTCTACCTACCCATCCCAGCCGCTCCTGGAGATACCTTCGATATCGCTGTCTCTTTTTCGTCCTTCGCCCCGAAAAATGGCAGTGTGTGGATCTCCAGCAAGAAAACTGGCGTCCATGATATACCAGTCTACTTTGCAGCTGGGTTCTGTGGGAGCACCGCAGCATGGAACGTCACAAATTATTCCGTTGGTACATACACCGAATTTGATGCGGTGATGTTTACGAATACTGAGGCATTTGGTCCGCCGGTCGGACCTAACATGACGCAGCAGATGTATGGGCCGCAGTACACTAGTGAGGACATTGTTCAAACACCAACCTCGATTAGAGGAGACCTCTTTGATATCGATCCCTCTGTCAACGTAGATTCAATCAGCTTTAAATACTCGAATGTGCACTAGTGCACTATAAAGTAAATATGTTAGTAGCTAGGGCTATCAGCAATCACTGCTTAGACACACGTATACTAAGTAGCCCTTCAATCATAAAAAGTTCTGTCGATCGAGGTACATTTGTACTTGAGCAATTGAAGTACCTAAAGGTCGTAACTATGTGAAGGTGTCGTCGGGGTATGGGAGCGCAGTGATACGTGCACCATCATCCCTATGTCATGGCCTTTGCTTGGGGACCGATGGCAGACCGCAGAATGGGAAATGTGCGTGGGAGTGCGATGCTACATGCATCATCATCGTGTCGCCATTATCGTCCCCATTCCATCGACTGGTTCGACAGACGGCAGTGGCTGCGTGGATGTGATCAAATGCAGCCTGAGGCGCTAACATCGTCGTCAATGTCATGTCCGAGAGTGGTTGGCGTCATTCTCAATGTGAAGGACTGTGGTTATTAGGGTTGTGGGCGGACACATTGGTGGCTTGGGTACAATGGTATACACGTCTTCTTCACACCGTTTGGTGAGAGATGGCACACATAAGACAGAGGCAACCGTGACGTTGCGAACGGAAAAGATCGGATCTCTGATGAATCCGAATTGCCGATCCTCCCTTTTCTCCAAGCGTCCTGCGACGCGTACTGATACATTTATCGCACCATAGGTCGATTCCTAAGGCCCTCATCGCATCCCGACGGTCCCGATACCTTCCTCGGGGCTCGTTCTCCTGCGTTATTCGCTTGTTCGGATTGGTGTGGTGGAAGTGGCTCTGGGGTTAACGAGGTACGTCTTGAATGTTGAGGTATACTGTCAAATTTCTCCGGCTATCATATCCTTGTGCCCTCGTACACCGTCTCTCCCCGCCTTCGCCGCGATACGTTGTGTCTCGTTGCTCCCCTTACTCTGCGTGTCAGGGCACACTTACCGCTGACTGCCGCGTCTGTGGGTTGTTGTGCAGGTTTATCGCTTGATTTCTGCGGGCCTGGGAGGTCGTCAGGTAAGTTGGCGACTTCTATTCCATCGCGCTGCACCGCTCGTCGTAGATTGTACGAGCTCAATTCACCTCGGCGCGTTCCTCTGCGCCGTCTATGTTTCCGTGGGCTTCTCGGGTCGACGTGTCTCCTCCTCGACTCCTTCCTCCCTGTCCCGACCTCTCGCCCTCAGGCTCGTTGGGTGGCGCTGTAGCCGCGTCTGGGTGATGTTCGACGTCACTCGTCGTGTCTGCAGAGTCCTCCACCTCGCATTAGTCATCCGCGTCGTTGTGGTGCGAAGCGTTTCGTATGCTTGCGCTCCTCGTTGGTTGTTTGTGTCGCGAACAGGCTTGGTACTCGCTTCTCGACCCTTCTCGACGCCTTCCCCAGCTCGTTGCCTGGCTCTGTCATTGGGCGGCATATCTCGTAGGTCAATAGAACTGTCCGGCCAGCAATCGGACGCGTTTTTCTGCGCAGTTACAGAGTCCCCATCATGCCTGAAAACTCCCATTTCATCCGCTTCGCGTTCCCAGTCGCTCAGCTCGTCCGAGTGGATGCTCCTCCTTTTTGACCCTGCTCTGAGTATTTGCACGCGTGTTCGAACGCGTTTATAGAATTGTTTTTTTCTTTTTTGGGCACGTTCCCGCCGTTCTCGTCGTGGCTGTACACGCCAGTACTGGCAGCACCACGTGGCGCATGACACCGCGTCGGTCATGCGCACCGTTCTCGTGCCAAGCTTTGTCAGACACCTCTATACCATGCCCGTTCAACCTGGAGCACCGATACGGGTTCAAGCTCGGGCAGTCAATGGGAAATCAGGTTGAGAACGACATGCGGGAATGAACAAGGAGGCTAGCAAAAAGGCGGTGAATGATCATCACGGGATGTGTTTTTAAGCCACCCCTCTTGGTGTTCTAATTCCGAGTCAACCGTAATGCATGGAACACCCCAATTATGCGAAACACCAGTCATATAAAAAAACATTTTGCTCAGACGAACACGCGCTCGTCGTAGTATGTAAAGAGGACAGCAATGAAAAAGAAAACCAAAGATATAGAAAAACAAAGAACAGAATGACACGAATAAAGTGATGAATAATCTGTGGTATGTGAACCAAATCCAAATATCAGCAGGCTGCGGGAAAAAAAAAGTCAATATTCTCCATCCTTCAACACGTACTGCTCAGTCTTCGTCTTCGTCTTCCTCCGAAGCCGAGCGTACCGTCACCGATCGCGGGGAAGGCTGTCGGCTTTGAGTAGGCCGGCTCCGACTGCGATGACGCTGTGGATTTTCCAGACGACGCTGCTGCTCGCGGACCTCTTCCGCTGTCAATGCGTACGTCGGTAAACATTTCAGTTCATACGTGCATGGCAACACGTCCCCACAATGCTCCTTGATGAACGCATCGTTGATCACAAGCCCTCCGAACCGCGACGAACCGCCCAGCCAATCGAGCCGCTTGAGACCCTCTCCGAGACGCCCCCCAGGCGCGTTCGAGTCCGTGGACCGGTTGAATCGATAGCTCTCCCATATCTGACGTTTCCTTCCGGACGGCAAGTTTTCATATTCCTTCTTGGCAACGTCGCCGTACATGTACGCGGAGATCGCATCCAACACTTCGCCACACGTGACGCCTTGCTTGGGGTTTTGTGCGCGGGCCTGAATCATCCATGGGAACGAACGAGAAATGACGCGGACGTGGGTCACGCGCGGGTGTGTTGCGGGCGCGTTGCGTCCTTTTACCCAGGATCGCTGGGATTCGGTCGTCCGATAGCAGTTGCTGGTATGGAAAAGCATGTTCCACCGGAGATAATCATCCTGTGTGTCAGGCGGCGGCAAGAGAAGTGGGTTGAGCTTGATGGCGGCTCCGACGATCTTTGCCAAGAACGGCTCTAGGACGGGTCCGTCTAAACGACGGCCAGACTATTAGCAAATGTAGGACGATTAGAGTCGGGGAGGGGTAGGACGTACAATGCGGTCCTTCGGCAAAGGGATCCATGCGGTCTGCATTGTTCGTCCATCGGAATGTCGCCTGAGCAGTGTCTGCTGGGTTTCCGGGAATTTGGATGGGCGGTGGTTGTAGAGTCGGGTGCTGCCACGGCGTATACGCGCCAAAAGCTGCGTGTGGTGACATTCCTGGGGGCATGGGCCACGCTGCCGCCGCAGGGGTGAAAGGACCCATAGGACCCATAGGACCCATTGAAGGCATGGGACCCATTGGAGGCATGGGAGGCCACATAGTTCCAGGAAGAGGTTGGCTGAAAGCATTGAAGGCAGTTGGTGGAGGTTGACCTGGCCACGGCGGCGGGGCCATTGCGTGTGGAGGTGGCATTGGTGGAGGTGGCGCCCACGGGGTGCCCTGCAATGACGTCGGATACCCTGTAAAGTCGGCAGAAACCTGAATGGCAGGAGTTCCCTGGGGACCACTAAATGGTGCCTGCGACATTCCGGGAGAGACAGGAAGGGCGGACGGCGCAGGGTAGTATGAACCGGGCGGCTCGGGACGTGGTTGAGAGGCGGGTGTGCTATGAACACTTGGCATTGGTGGAATAAAGGGAGTCGTGTTATACGGTGTGGAGGGATAGTATGGGTAATTCATTGGAGTTTGCGGTTGCTGAGCCCAAGAAGGAGCGTCCCGATGATCAGGGGTGGGAACAGGAGGAGGCTGGACTATGGCGTCGGGGGACGGCAAAGGAGGGATGAAGGGAGTGTTGGCCCCGGAAGGGTTGTCGTACAACATGCTTGATATACAAAGATATATATGTGTGCTTCAGATCAATACACTGCAAAACCTAGGTGGCGTAAGATAATCAAATCGGTTGCGAAATCATGCGCTCGAAAAGTACATACGAGAAAGCCAGAGTATGCGTCAGGATTGATTATAGAACAGGTTGTGACTCGTACAAGTGAATGATGGCGTGACACGGGAGAAGTGGCCGATGGGTTCTGAAAGAGGCCGGATCACAGCCTGAGGACCACCGCAGTCAGATGGGAAAGAGCTCACACTCTACGTCAGTTTTTCAGAGAGTTCATGCGTATCGTGGCAGTTTGGTTCAATGGAAAAAAAAAAAAACGGCTAGTAGACGTAGAGTTGCAGTGTTTTCAGAGGCTTGTCAGGTGTAGGTGACAGAGAGGAGAAACGATATACCTGATAAGCAAATCCACAGGTAGCCGATTGAAGTGACAGGTGATGATCGGACAGAAATTTTGAGGAGAGATGAGAAGAGAAAACCTCGTGAGTTTGGTCAGACGCTGACAGGTTTGTTCCGCCCTACTCGTTTGGGCAAAGTAATCGGTGGCTGTGAACCACAGCCTGCCGCTAACTTCCGGACTTGAGCTTGCTCAGTTGCTGTGGATCCAAGTCTCAGCCTTTCATCAGTATACACCGGCATTCGGACAAAATAGTATTCAATGCAGGTTGTAGCAGTTTCAATTAATTGCTGCGGACGACTATTGTCCGGGGCAATGCCATACAGGGGAACCTCAGACAAGTCACTCAAAACATTTTACACGATGGGTGAACGTTTACTTCGAGTTGGCAAGTATAAAATCCTGGAAATAGAGCATCCGCTGACAAACCCGCGGAACAATAGAGGGATATGTACTAATCATCTGAATCCTAGGTAACGTCCCAATGTGACTGAAAATGCGAGGCACATCATCCCCATGAGGAAGGCTATGAAACCGTGACCCATGCGGTATCCTGAAAACCATGAGTGAGTAGACACCAGTGTCATGTTTGCTGTTGAGAATGCCGTTCTGACTGAAACTCCGGACGGCGCTCCGCCTCTGTAAAATGACATTACTTACTTGCCAGTAGAATGTATTTTATGCCACAATAGCATGTGTATTGGCACTTTGGCGCACCAACCCTTTCTTGTTTGTACTGTCCCCACATTTCCTGTGGCATCGGCTTTATACCGAGGACCGTTACCTTTGTCCACTGTTCGTTGCTGGTGTTGTGTTTCAGGTGAGACATCACAGTCCACGCCCTATCAGAGATCAGGAACCATCTCTTTTTCGGAGCCAGCCCTTACTTATTATCGTCGGAGAAGTAGGTGACTGATGACCCTAGACACCTCCGGTCACTAGTATTTTGCAAACCCTGTCGGAAAATTCACTGGAGAGGGTGCACACGTGTGGAATGCGGTCCATTTTATCTACACGGCCTTAAGGACACGTCCGTCTGGCACCTGTTCACACCCCAGGGACTGAGCTGCATGGTCGTAGACGTCGCATGAGAGCAACCCAGCTATAATTTGGTATGACTCAGCCTCTTAGACTTGCGATTACATGGGACACGCGCATGTTACAGCCTCGAGACAAAAGACGCACCTTGCAAATCTGTTCGAAAGCCCCGAATTAGGATCAGCACGTGAGACGGAATCGGGTGACTGTGGCAATGACACAGGGAGTGGATCACTCAGAAAAGCTGAGAAAGATTGCGATGATTGTACAGCGAATGATTTACAAACCAGGTCACGAGATCTATGCACAGGAAGTCGTTAATCACGAGGCTAGATTCATCACGAAGATGTTGGGCGCCTTGAACCCAAGACGAGAGCTGGTATAATGATCCTTCTTCCCCAGTCCTTCAAAGTAGATCTTGTCCCTGAGCCAGTCTGCGAGGCAAAAACATAAGCCTGTGAGTATCGCTCGAACTTCACGAGACACTCGCCAACTCGTTTGTATCGGTTAGGTTGCGGCGTATTATAGTACATCGCACCAGGCCATCCTCCAGTCGTCTGATTATTCTGAGCCACTCGTTTGACTTGCTCTTGCAATCGCGCCGGAAGAGAAGAAAATTCTCCTTCCGTAATGTAGTTCTCGGTATACCTAGTTCCGCAAAATCAAATCGTCAGCCGATCTGCGCCGAGTCAAGAGGAAGCGCCCGAGCAACAGACTCTTTCCATATCGTACCACAGACGTCGCCGGTAGTGACGCCTCGATCGTTGTGCACGATTGTGCACCATGGGCTGAGTTCGGTAATGATGATGAGGTCGGTGACGCGCGGGAGAGTGGCGGGTTCGTCCTTGGCGGTGAAGGGGATATCACGATCTCTGGCCTCATTGTTGAATCCGCCCGTCGAACCTAGCCAAAAATTAACAGAGGTAAAGAGCTGAGTTACGTCAACCGTCGCCCTACCAGTGACGAGATTGAATATGAGGTGGAACCCAGGATCTGCGCCTTGGAGGATAGGGTGCAATTGGAGTTCTGTGTTGAGGAGGTATAGATCTGTCTGAGATAGCACTGGGCCGTCTAACCCGGGTAATATGTCAGAGAGGGTAATTTGAGACACATCCTGTCACACTCACAGCTCGCACCAGCAGCCCATTTGTTCACCGCCGAGTCACCCATGTCTATGTGGCGTGAATTAAAGGGTTACCCAGGAGAAATGAGCAGAAAGAGAAACAAAAAGATCTATGAGCAGAGTCAAACAGGCCACTTTGAAGTTGTGGAAGAATGCAACGAAAGAACAACAAGCAATCGACGTTATGTATGATCGGAAGCTGTGACCCTCTCAATAGATATGTGACATGTGTGACCCAGATTAGATTATACCTGAGTCATCACACAGCTTTCCCTCATTCCACAAACTTGCTCGTTTCTCACAGCTTGAGTTGGCTATGGCTCCTAAAGGTGGTAACGCAAAGAAGGAGGGCGGTCGCGCTAAAAAGGCAGAAAACGAAGCCAAGAAACAAGAGGCAGCGGCGGCTGAAAAGGTACACAGATTTTCTGCCACGCTCTTCCACAGCTGGTTAATCCTGTATCACATCAGGAACGCAAGGAGGCGGAAAAGTGGAACGAGGGTGCCAAGTTGAAAAAGACCAAGGAAGAGCGGGAGGCGAAGCGTCGCGAGGATTTGGCGCGCAAAGCCGAGAACGCGCGTTTGCTTGCAGAGGAGGAGACAGCCGCACCATCAAAGGTCAAGACAGCGCCCAAGGCTGGGGCCAAGAAATCTGCCAAGGCTGCTACGGCGGCGGGTCCCGGTGCGATTGCTGCGGGTGGGGGACTCGGGAAGGAACCAGTGAAGTCAAAGAGTGCTTCAACGGAGCAACTGGAAAGCTATGCGGCGAGTGGAATCGATAACGCCCTTGACCTTCTCGAAGTCGTCACTGCAAAGATGGACAAGGCAAGTGTTGGTCAGCAGGCTGCTGGAATAGAAAGGCATCCAGAGGTTTGTTGCCAACTTACCTGTCACATATGTATGCTCATCCGCGTCTTGTACGGTAGCGGAGGTTTAAGGTTTGTCTACTTCCAGCTTTCACATTATCCGAGGTTCTCAGGTGAGATACAGGCCGCTTTCGAAGCTTATAAAGAAAGAGAACTTCCGAATCTCAAAGTCGAGGTAAGTTCCTGCCTCAGGCTGATGGCACAGCGCTAACTGTGGTCTGTCAGCATCCTGGCTTGCGACTGCAGCAATACCTCGTCAGTCACATGCTTGTACCGCTTTTAGTCAGATCATTGTTCGCTGACGGTATTAATCCCACAGGACATCTTGCACAAGCAATTCCAGAAATCTCCAGACAATCCGTAAGCATAACAACTCTGATGCTTGATTGCACAGCCCGATACTACTCGTTGCACAGATTTAATCAAGTAACTGTTGCCTACGATGCCTCCAAGGAAGAACGGACACAAGCACTGAAGGAAAAGCATGATACGGTGCAGAGAAAGATGCGGATTGAATCTGTTTGATTTTTTTTCTCAGGTTGGATTCGGGGTCACCAGATATTCAAGCTCGGGTGTTGCTCGACACTTGTAGTGTCGAACTCACAGTTATCGATACCATGGCGGTGGTAGTGTAATATTCTTGTACCAGACCAATTTCAATCATCATTTGATAGCGCATGACATGTACAGGGCGAACCCCAGTATGAAACCTGCCAACTGTGGTTTAGGGTACTTCTGAAACTATTCTAGGGAGAAGATATAGCCGTGCATTCCGACACCGCACTTTGCTCTCGACTGTCAAAGGGAACACAGGGACCACCGGAAAGTACGACAACTCACACAGCCAAGAGGGTTCGTGCGTACCGCAGCCTTCCGGTCGAAACTCTAGGCAGTGTATCGAGGGTACATTACATAAGCACAAAGGCCAGTATAAGACGACGACCCATTTTTACAAGAACCCAACACAGTGTCCATCCCATCCGGGTCTGAGCTTACTACCATGCCTTCGATATCCATCATTTCTGTTGACTCACCTCCGCACACGCCGACCAAGGGATCTGAACCAACAAACACCCTTTTGATCACGCAAATACCTCAGGAGTTTTTTCAACCCATATTTCTAGAAGCCCTTCGCGATTTCTTTTCTCTCTACGGCGAGATCAACCAGTGGGCACCGCTATCGTGCTTCTCGCGCATAATCGTGGTCTACTCCAACGAAGACTCGGCAGAACAAGCGAAACAGAGCTGTGATCCATTGATTATCCAACCGAGCCACGGGTAAGTAAGGGTGACACTGCCTTGTTCACGTTCATTCGCTCACATAACTCTAGTTCCGCGATTACCCTCCGAGTCTTTCGGGCAGACCGGAGTCCATTAATGACTCGTTCGCCGCCATCTGGTGACAATTTCTTGAAGCCCCCGCCGCAAGACAAAAATTTCCTCATCTCTCCTCCGGGATCACCTCCAGTAGGCTGGGAACAGCTTCGGGAGGATCCACCGAACAGAACGACATTGGCAGAGGATTTGATTACAGCGTTGAAGAAACTCCAGATGAGAGAGCGGCGCAGCGGCAGAGAGGTGTTACTGGAGCCAGAGGAGGGTGTCGGCGTCGGCGTGTACGTGGAAGATGCTGATGAGAGCGATAGCGAGGAGGAAGAAGGATTGGATTGGGAATATGGGACGGTCTCTCCGTCGCGGTCGAGATGGAGGCCTGTACCTACCGCCATGCCCCCAATTCCCGTCACTCTGCGAGGATACTGGTGAGTCGGAGCTCTTTTACCCTTTCTTCGAGGATGAGACCTATCAGACCTGTTCCGAGCATTTGCCTGCGGAAAACCTGTATTGCCTTTTATTCACTGATTTTTCGCGTGTCTGTCCGCACCGCACGCTTTTCGCTGACCTATTTGTTTTTAGAAGTCGAAATATTTTTTATCGACTGTAGCCTTGTGGCACCGCTTCCCAGTTACGGCCAGCTGCCTGTAGGGTTCCTCACTTCGCTTTGCATGGACCACGTTTGTATTGTTGTACTGCAAGCTCTTTTTTTGGCACTGATCAGCATTTATGGACCCTTTTTCATGTACGCGTATGTAGTAGCATCACATGTCACTTTTCCCGAAAACCTGGCAAGTTTGTAGCCCATCAATATCAGGAGTTAGATACCTCTATGAAAACCCTCGTTCCTGGAGCACGTTGCCGATTCCTGAAAGTCTACCACATCGGCATGGATTTACCCCTTGTATACTTTTTAATAGCTCAGTTCACATCTCCTACATTCACGGACAATTTTCTTTTTATCCGATAACCGTCGCATTTGTTTGGGGAGTCAGATACGGTTTGTGATGTGGTGATGCATAAGCTATGCCAATAATGTGGGCGTTTCGATCGCCATCAAGTTGTCCACTTAGCGCCTCGTTTCACCTTGCATACGCATACACCATACACATGCTTTAGCAACCGATGCCAAGCTGGAACCCAGACTGTCAATCCGTCTCAAGTTTGAGAATGAGTCGGAAAGACGGCGACTCGTTGGCCGGACAAGAATAAAAGCACAAGAGACTGCTCTCATGTACGTTTAGTCCTCGATAGCCTATCGTACATATACACCCAATCTCATGTTCGCCACGGTATTCCACTTCGCCCTCGCCTTCAGCCTCATGCTCGGTTCTGTTGCTGTGGCGGACTCCTTCTCCGGAATAGCTGAGGCTTACTTGTCCAACGCGAACGGTGTATGTCATCATTGTGCTCTCTTTAATATGTAAATTTTCTGATCTCATCTTTTTCAAAAAAAATTTTAATAGGAACGCGGATTTCTTTCCGTTGGTGCCGATGTCCAATTTCCAACCATAGTCGCGAACCACTCGGGGCCAGACAAACTTCAAGTTGATGCTTTTCTCGGTCTCGACTTTGACACTTTTCCCCATTGCAACACCTCTCTTATAATTGGCCTCACCTCTCTTTCGTTTGCTCATAGGCATCAATTGATCCAGGGTGAGGAAGTGTTAATTAAACCGTACTTCTCAATTTATCTGATTTTTTGTCGTATACCTAGCTTGGTACGCGTTGGGCTTGTCAGGCGCGCGCACCAACATCACAGGCGTCGATATCTCTGTTGGAGACGTAGTCCATATCCACGCCGATGTGCCTTTTTCAAATTCCCCAAACTACGGCAGGGTGTGGGTCACCAACAAAGCTAATGGGAATCGCACCGTCGTGGATGTCCCAAACCCTGACAATCCGTTCTGTGGGGCCATGGTAGGATGGGCCGTCGGAGCCGTTCATGGGACACCATTCCCCCCTAGACTTCCCACAATTTCCTTTAAGGAGGCTCAGGCAATTGGTACTGGACAGATGGAACCTTTTGGACCCCAGCCCCAGGATATCACTAATAATCTTGCACATGTCGAAGCCAAGGTCACTGGGGATTATTCAGTTAATTTTCGATACACGGCCAGATCTGGCTGATGAGGGAGAGCGGGAAAGCCGCGTTGGTTGCTCTTGTAAATAGTGAAATATGTATCAGTATCCCGGACTCGTATACGGACTTCTCATTGTTGCATGTAACTTACGTTCAGTTGGGGGTTTTCTATCGAAACAACTCACGATTGTTCATTCCATTTACCCCTGTATGTGCCAGTCCTTGGGACTCACTGCAAATTCCCCATTCGTTACACGTACCTAAACATCAATACTGGTTGAAGTTGACAGTTGCGAAACAAGGATAAATGATTATGCTCGCGTGTATGAGATGTGATCAAGTTGATAGCTAAAAATAAGAGTAGAAAGTGAAAACCAAGGGTAAAAAGGGCAAAATCTGGTAATATATTATATACTTCCACATCGTCGTCACGCACAGAGAACACGGAGGGCGTGCGATGGCATGGGCACGGTGGTGTCATCGACGTGTGAGATGTGCGCGTCGTATCGATTGATCGGAGGATCGCATTCGCATGGGGAGGAGCGGTTTTGTGATGACAAGCTACGATATTTCGATCGATAGGCGTATCATTTCACCTAGCAATCGATGCAAGCTGAAACCCCGGCTGTCAACCTGCCTCAAGGGGAATCAGTTTGAGAATGACATACGAGGGCTGGGAGAAAGACGGCGACCACCAGATTAACTACACGGCAAGATATGAAGGCTCCAGCAAGAATAAGGGCGCGGGAGACTGCTCTCATACATTTAGTCCTCGATAGCATCGTACTTCGAGTTTATGTTTGCCATGGTATTCCACTTGGCCCTCCGAGTTGTCTTCAACTTCTTGCTCGCTTCTGTTGTTACGGCGGGCTACTCCGGACTGGCTGGGACCGTGTTGTACAGTCCAGACAGTACTGTTTGTCATTGCTCTCTTCAATATCATGATGTGAATTTCCTGATCCCACCTTTTTTTTAAAAAAATTCAACAGGAACAGTACTTTACTGTCAATGCTGCCGATATCCAAATCCCAGCTATACCTGTGCAGTCGACAAAAGGCCAACAGCATAAACTTGAAGTCGTGGCTTTTCTCGGTCTCGACTATGATTCCAACTGCATGAGCTCTCTTCTAGTTGGCCTCACCTCTCTTTCGTTTGCTCACGGGGTTCAACTTATCCAAGGTGAGGAAGGTGTTAGTTAAACAATAATTCTCAATCTGTCTGATTCTTTTTTGTCGTATACCTAGCCTGGTACGCGTTAGACAGGTCAGCCACGCGCACCTACATCAAAGACGTCCACATCTCTGCTGGAGACAAGGTCCATATCGAGGTCGCTGCGTTGTTCGCAACTTCCCAAAAAGATGGTTCGGTATGGGTCGTCAACAAAAACACTAGGAACAATGTTTCCTTGCCTGTCCACTCTGAAACTGGGTTCTGTGGGACCAGTGCAGGATGGATCGTCGCAGCCATTGATAAGACTTCATTCCCCTCCCACTTTTCCACAATTTCCTTTACGGAGGCTGAGGCATTTGGTCCACGACAGACTGAACCTTACAAGCCCAAGCAGTCAAAAGTTTTCAATACTCTTGAAAATGTCAATGTCAAGGTCATTGGGGATCATTCAATCAACTTTCAATACACTGACCCTGGCTCATGAGAGGAGAGAGGGAAACCCGTGTCGGTTGCTCTTGTAAATAGTGAAATATTAGTATCCCAGACTCGTATACGGACCTCCTATTGTTGCATGTAAATCACGTTTAATCGGGGGTTCTATCGAAACAACTCACGATTGTTCATTTCGTTTGTATGTGCCAGTGCCACCCTTGGAAATCCTCCATTCGCTACAGGTACGACGTACCTAAACATCGATACTGATCGAAGTTGAAGTTGGCGGTTGCGAAACAAAAGGATAAATAAATATGCTCACGTGTACGAGATGTGGTCAAGTTTGGAACTTATAAAATCTGCAAGAAAACAAAAGTAGAACGTGAAAACCGGGAGGGAAAAAAAAGCAAAACCTAGTAATATATTATATACGTACCATTTCCACTTCCACATTGTCGTCATGCACAGAGTCAGAGAACACGGAGGGCGTGCGATGGCATGGGCACGCCGGTGTCATTGACGTGGCCGTGGCCCGTCGTTGTCGTGCGCGATGTGCGCATCGATTGGTGGGAGGTTGTGGTAGCATGGACATGGCGGTACCATCGACGTAGCACTGTCGTTGTGGGCGTGGGGCCATGCGGGTTGTACGCGTCCCGCCGCGTCAAAGGCGCGTCGTTGTGCGTGTTAGAAGAGACTTGACGACAACCTTCCAGTTGGTGTCCCTTCGGGCACCAGTAAGCTAATGACCGTGCTCTCTCTGGTGTCAGAGTCCCTGCCAGTGATGTCTGCAAGAAGTCGATGAATACACACGCCTCAATTAGCACAGAGACTCTGAGTGATTCGATTATTATTTGGTCTGCGCTCATGACCAATGATGCATCAGATACCAGTACGATAAACTTGACGTGCCGCGTTGCCTGCAAAAGCTATACCCTAGGACAGTATGTTATACGCTGATGTCGCCCTTGGAAAATAAGACAAATACCCACCTGCCACCCCCGCATAGGCGACTAAACTTGATTCACTATTCACATCCACCAGATAATTCATTATCAAACCTTTTTTGAGCACTTGGCGGAACCATTAGAAATACGAAAAGGTATGTGTGAAGGAGGGTGAAAGCAGTGCACAGCCACATAGCGAGACAACTGAATATAGTAGCCGATGTTATTGTTCTCTGTCCATTGTTGTTGTCGAGCGGCAACCAAAGCGCTTTGTTCTCCGTGCACACCATAATAATTAAAGGATGCTTCCTTGGTCCGATTCTAGCCACCGGAGCGACTCGTCTTTCCTTCTTCCTCTTGTCTTACACGTTCATTACATTCTCCCGTCCGCCCGACATGTTGTTGAGCATCCTTGCCATCTCCATTACTTTTGGCGCGTCCGTAGGTGAGAGCCTGTCACCGTTCAGTCTGACATCCATAAGTTAAAATTCTTGCAAGTCGCGCAATCACCTTCCGTTGTCTGCATTGCTGGCCAATGTCTTGAAGGTTATTCGAATATCACGAGTAAGTCATCTTCGCGCAGCCAAGTCTCGTCGCTCAAGTTGCGTTTCCAGTCGGTAGCACACTATCAGCCTCTGGACAGTCCACTTCGGTGCTTTTGCTTCCCGGTCAATACACCTCTTCGACGAAC